>FIZR01015752.1:0-18724 GCA_900060175.1 Ferrisia virgata
AAATGTATTATAGACATTGGATGTATATAGAAAAATCATCTGTGACAGGTAAAACATTTACTTAGGATATACCTACTTCATATTTTAAACCAAGATATGTTATTATTGGTTTTCAAAAAAATAGAAATGACAAAATTAATATAGATAATGGTCTATTTGATCTGTGTAATCTCAAAAATATTCAAGTTCATCTGAATAACAACATACACTATCCCAATAATAGATTGAATATTCCTTACTCAGAGAATCAATGTGGTAGAATTTTTCAGATGTTTAAAAATTTTAAACATTCATATTATGATAAAGATGGAAAAGCATTAGTTGATTATAATGATTATGTTAGCAAATATCCTTTGATTGTCATTGATTGCTCAAAACAATCAGAAGTAATCAAGGGATCTACAATTAATATAAAAATCAATTTTCAATGGTCGCAGTTGATTCTGTGATTAATTGTTTGGTAATTACATCAGATCAAGCCAAATATTATCCACTGAAAAATACTGTTGTAGTTCATTAAAAATTTTTTGTAATAAATGAAGTGTGTTTTAAAAATAAATATTTTGTTTTTCCGTTTCGCTTTATCCAAGCAAGCTGATGATTTATTTTTGAGGGTACAAAAAAGAATTGGTAATGATTAAATTACATTATTTTGTAATGTCACTTATTCTGAATAAGGATTTGTAAATAGATTGGAATAGCTCAAAAATAGTGACATATTAAATGTTGATAATTTTGAATGTTTGAATTCTTTCTCTAAGAAAAAGATAGAAGTTGTTTCATTTTAGAAAATTAAAAAAGATGAAAATTCTAAAGGTAGATATTTATGTCGAATGCAAACCAGAAAATTAGGTGATTTTATAATTAATGTTTATGATAGGACTATACCTGTTTTAGAATCATATAAATCTAGCATAGAAATTAATAATCAAATTCCTCATTCAAAAACTAGGATAAAATTACTCATGGAAACAGAAGGATCTGATATTAAAATTCCATGTGTTTATGATCCATACAAATTTCAGAAAAATAATAAATGATATGATTGCTACAATAAATCAATTAGTTCTAATGATCGAATTCGGACTACAGATCTTTACATTGATATAAATGATTTAATGTTGAGTGATCGAAATTTATATAAATGCGTGAATCCTAATAATGAATTTTATATAATTTTAGTTGTTACCAAAGATTATATGAAAAATATGTGAAATTTTAGTATCCATTTTTGATTGCATGGATATAATGCATACTTATCATGTTCATTGATTACCATGCACTAATTTATTTAGATAAATTAATATTATAAGAGGTATTTGAGATGAAAAAATATTGAATACTAATGAAAAAGATAACTTGAAAGATGATTATTAGATTAATAAATTCCATATATTGATTGAATGAGTTTTTGTCATTAATATTATTTTATAAAATTTAAATTTATTATTGAATACCTGAATACAAATAGTAAGTTTATAATATTTATCGAAACTTAAAACTTGTAGTGAATTAACACATTATTTTCTGGTAAATCTGAAAACTTCGTTCATTTCTTCATTGATGATAATTCCTGGCTGACTATTGCCTCCTTAATCCTTACATTATTAGTATTCATGTCATTTATGGTGTTACCAATACCACTGAAAATAAAACATTGGCGTTGAAGAATAAAATAAGCGATTTCATGTTTTTCAGATTGTTTTACAATGATACCGGTAAGGCGTATCGTTATCTATTAATTACTCTTCAATTGAGCTGCACTATTTTACGTTCGTCACTTGAAATAAATGCCCAGTCATGTTTTCATTATTCCAGCAGAATTTATTTCGATGAAATTTATTTTTCAAAATTAAATTTTATAACAATTTCCTTACTTTTTGAAAATTTATTGTTATCATGTGCGGATAAAATTACGCTGAAAATGCTACATTTACTGTTTCGATTGCTTATCATGTACCTACTAATTTCGGTGCCTTGAACTGTTTGATGATGCAGATGTTAATTAGAATTTCTAGATATATTCTCAACGATACGTAACTAGTATATATGTAGTTTACTGACTTCCGACATTAATCGTCCATGTAATTTTATAACAAGTGTATTGTTAAGTATAGAGTACGCGGTATCTCAAACTACGCAAAATTCGTCGAAATTTCGAATCTTCTATATATTTACGAGAAATGAAAATTACATTATAAACAGTAAACTAACAATGGTAAACTTAACAAAAGAAGAAAAAAGTTTCAAAAAAAATATTAATTATCTTAGGTCCTCGAAATCTCGCTGTTCACTTCGGAACAATATGTTATACTTGTTTTGAAAATAAATAAATTACATTATCGAAATATTCGTGAGGAAATCGGGATATAGGAAAATGCGAGAGGAAAAAAATATAACGACCTTCGAGGTCCTTTTTCGCAAAATAAATTAAAAAATTAGAATAGTATAAAACGTATAAAATGATGAAAAAAAATCTTGTGTAAAATAAATTAGAAAAATTTCTTAACCAATAAATGCATTGCACACGATGACATGAAAAATGTATAATATTAAGTAGGTAGCGTATTGTTTCCTTAGATTCATCTTGTTGTTCGTATCAGGTACAATATTAATTTGACGAATTACCATTCATAATTCTCTCAACTGGTTTTTCAACTCGCTTTCCAATAGTATAAACTTCGAAACCGATTGCTGCTAAATCTTCGTGTTTTAGAATCTTACGACCGTCAAAAATATACGCTGGTTTTTTCATCGAATCGTAAATTCGCTCGTATTCCAATTTCTATATCAAAATGAAAGTTTCATTTTTAATCAATAGATACCTATTTATTTATGTTAGTGAATTTATTGATTTTTTAACAGGCGAAGCATTCCGATATATACGAATAATACTTACGCAAAAATCATCCCATTCGGTACAGATAACAATGGCATGGGATTTGGCTGCTGCTTCGTACGCATTTGAGAAAATACTTATCGAATTTCTAACTTTTTGCGGATCATCGGTAAATGAAGGATTGGTTAAATCTTTGATAATTTGATCATGCGGAACCTATTCGCAGAAAATTTAAAGCGTCGTTAAAATATGGCAGCGATAAAGTCATCGTTATTGTCGTCATCGGAGCGAATCGGCGAAACAACTTATTATTTATGTGAGTACAAACATAGTATTTTGATAATTGCAAGTTACCTTAGGATCGTAAATATTTAAACGAGCACCTTCGTCTAAAAGATGTTTACAAACGTAAATGGACGGCGATTCTCGTGTATCTCCGGTGTTCTTTTTGAATGAAAATCCAAATATTGTCAACTTCTTTTCCGATACCGAATTGAACATAGTTTCGACGATTTTATTCGTAAAACGTTTCTTTTGATATTCGTTCATATCTATGACCTATTAAAAATTGTAAAAGAGTGATTAGTAACATGAAATGTGATTTTACTTTATTGGTCAAAGTAGCTAGCGAAATTTATTTGTATTGGAATATTTTTGAAAACTATTTCGCAATTTTCGTTCGTGGTTTTTTTCAACTATCGTTGTGTATTGAAAAAATTTTTCCAAATTATTGAGAAATAAAAATGAAAGCTTGTACAAAAATCAGTTTTTTTTTGCCATAAAAAGAAAAACAAAGTAAAGTATACTTCGCAATTCTTTTGAAACATCTTATTTATTTAAAATATGGATGTGAGTAAATTTAGCAATCATCTACAATCAAATAAGTAGAAAAGAACAAGTTAGTTGGAAATTTTTTCAGAATTTATATTTTTGTCATATTTTCATCTTCTAGTTTCATTCTAAATTGAATTTTCTTTCATTTCGCTTCCGAATAATTTTTTCTAAAATGAAAAAGGAAACTAACAAATCATGAAACATTTGATCAGTACTTCGAAAGTTGAATTTACTTTGGTCGTCTCTTTATTTTCACAATAATTTAATTAAAAATTTTTTAACGCATTAAATTAATATTCGATTTTCCGCACCATTGAAAAAGATTGATTTCTTCTCAACGCTTTGTGGAGTAATTGTAACCTCGTTTATAACGCCAATTGCGAAAGGAAAAAAATTACCCGTTATCATAACCAAGAAAAAAAAAAATGCTATGCTGAAATGTGTGCGACGAGTGTGCAAAAAATGAAGAAAAACGACCAATAAATTAAGTTGCATCAATAATTACTTCAAGAGAAAATGAAAAGTAGGTACAATAAGGTTATCAAAAATGACCTTGACTTTCAACTTGACGTAAAGTGTACTTTATCGTACGTAACGTTCATTTCCTTTCATTTAGTTTTAAAGCGGTTTAGTAAATCATGTTATGAAAATTAAATTCCACATTACAACGGAAAAATGAAACAACTTTGCAACAATGAACCAAACACATGAAATTACCTGCTGCCAATAGGCTGCAATTTGAGGATAATTCAGACATTCGCAGATATACACAACGTTTAAAATATCTTTCTGAAAGCAGCTACCTCCAAAACCTAGCGAAAAAAAAAAACAAATCAATACGCATTACAATATTTAAAAAAAGAACGTAATATTAATCATACGTTACAATACATGTCAACGTATTTGAATAACTAATTCACGAGGTGATGGAAGTAACAGATAACGAAGAGAATGTAATGGAAGGGAAGATAATAAACACTAACGGCATCAAATTGTGTACAGAATTCGATAATAATGGATTACATTTGGTATACGCATATTACTCGTCTGTACAATCCCCTTTCGATGTACTATATGTATTTATCGTGTAAAAACTTTTAAATAGAAGTTTTTCATTCGTCGGCGTCGTTCGAAACCATTGATAATTCAAATCGACACGAATATTTGACGGGTAGAAAATTCATCGGTGAAAAGGGAAAAGTGGCAGAACGACGATTGAAAAAAATTTATGCCTTGAATTGGCACATTGGAGGGAAAAAATTCCACTCGAAGATATTTTCACGAGTACTATTAAATTATAAATTAAGGTCACGGATGATTCATCGATGTGCCAACTATGCTTACCGACAGATGCTTGAAGAAAATGTGGCCCTATTCGTGAATCTTTACCGATAGCTAGTGCCACTTCGGATACATCGGCTCCAGTCGCTTCGCAAATTGCGGTCAGCGAATTAATACTAGATATTCTCTGAGCTAGGAACGCGTTAGAGGCCTGTTCGATTTAAAAGTAGAAACATTAAGTAAATACAATGTAACTTAGCACTGTTGACAAAATGAACACATTTACGATGGTTATTTGCTATCAGTCACGTACTAATTTCGATAATTCAGACGACCAGGTATTCGTTCCGAGAATTTTTTCGCGAGGAATCCATCGTTCGTAAACTGAGCAAAGTTCCAAGAATGCATTTTGTCCACTGACTGTGAGATCGTGACCGATTAAAACTCGATCGGCGTTTAGTAAGTTGTCAATGGCTGTTCCTTCGGCAAGAAATTCCGGATTCGAAAGAACCTGTAGTTAAATCAGATTAGTTGGTAGAATTAACGTACTTCGATCCGTAGTATCAGGACGACAAGTAATAACCATTGCAGTACATACTTCGAATTTTACATTCGGTTTGCAATTTGCTTTCAACACTTTACTAATGCTTTCGGCCGCTTTAACCGGTACTGTACTTTTTTCTACGACTATTTTACTCGTTACAGCAATATCAGCGATCATACGAGCGGCTGCTTCGACGTATCTAAGATCAGCAGCTCGGCCCTAGATTAATTATCGAGATTTACTTTAAATTTGATCAGATAATCAGATAACAACAAAAACACTTTTACAAGTGCGTACTTTTCCTTCTCCGTATGTTTTGGTTGGTGTGTTGACAGATATGAAAATCAGATCAGCTTCGTTTACTGCTTCGTCGATATCGGTTGAAAAAAATAAGTTTATGTTTCGGTGCTTGATTACGATATCATCGAGACCGGGCTAGAATCGGTTCAGTAATTATTAGATAGATCACGTATCGATTACTTGAAATATGTTATGTTAGTCGGGATGGAAAAACTAACAATCGTTATATTTTTCAATATCATTACCTCGTATATAGGAAGCTGTTGAGAATTCCATTGATCTATTCGCTCTTTACTCTTATCAACGACGGTTACTTTGATATCCGGGCAACGAGATGCGATTACGCTACACGTAGGACCGCCTACGTATCCTGCTCCGATACAACATATCTTTTTGATCACCATTTTAATTTCGAATTTCTGCACACGACCAGTGTAATTTATTATAAAAGTTAAAAATAGTAAAATGATGCGAAATGTTAACACTTACGTACAACTTCCTAGGCCAAATGAATTATAGTTGTAAAAATATTCGCGTTCGAGTGTGATGCAAAGCTGATTAAATATTATCTGATCACAAAGATCTATCTGTCGATCTTGGATGTAAAGACACACATAATCATCTACGTGGTTATGTGTGTGCTAGTCTACTGCTCGTATTTCGGTGGGAAGAATACCTCCTCGTATGCTCGTAAATTGGTGTTCGACTACTGTACGATGATGGCCACTAAACAACCAACCGAGAACATCGTTTAGAACAATGTAATCCCGATCCAAATTACATTATAATTAGCATCCACTGCACGAGCACGAATGCCGTCTACGACTGGTGTACCACACTCAGATGCACCGTGCACCGTGGAAACACGAAGGATGAAACATGAAACACATTTCTCATGTGTTTCTTCTTGGTATTTACTACTACTATTTTCGATAATTCATTTTACTCGGCTGTCGGCTTCAGCTCGCGTATTTCCTTTACCCCGCTGTATGACTAACCGTATTCATAGAGACGAAAATGTGGTAGGGCTGTATTGCGTGAACTAAAGCTGCCGAAGAATGAATCTTTTGCTCAGTGTTGTTCAACAGTTCTTTAAAAAAAGAAACTAGTAAAGATGAAGTTTTTTTTCTCGAAAGAATGAATGTTGAAAGTTTTTTTTTTTTCAATTTCTTTTTGTATGTTTTTGCGTCCCAGTTTATACAGAACGTTATTTCTTCAATGTTTATTCATCTATCATCATACATTTCATTCATTAAGCGTTTGAACGTTTCATTAGAGTTGCATTGACTTTGACTTTATCTAATGAATTGATGAAATTGAAATAATCCACTATAAAGATGGAAAAAAATAAACGCGATTCTTCTGAAATTAATTAAATCTTCAAAATTGAAAAGTCGAGTAAAATGTGTGATAGTTCTGAATTCCGAATTTCTGATTCCTAAATGTACATATGTACTAGTTCTGGTATGATGATGGCGATTTTCGAATAGATCAGAATGAGAATTTGCTAAAATATGGACTACAAGTATTTTAAAATAGTAAATTCAAATTACTTTAGAAAATGTAAACGATTTTGAAGCATACAGTCTAAAAAACAGTTGAAAATAATGAACGTTTAAATTGATAACATCTGAACAACTTGCTTCAATAAATTTGAACAACAAACAAAATGATCTGGTTTTTTTAACGTACCGAAAGAAATTTATAGTGGTACACCCTCATTTTCAATTTTAGCAATTTCAATACCTCCTCTTACTCCTCTATCCCTTTCTCTAGACAGTGATAAAGGATTGAAAATACAACGCAGCTTCCAAGTACTGGCTGCTAACTTCCGATATTTTCAAATAAAATTAGATATTTGAATTAGTTAAATTTTTAAGTCTTGTTTCATAGTGAGTAATTAAGTTACCTTAATTGTCTTCCTTCTTGCAGTTTTTTAAAGTTTTAATTTTATACAATCATGAAAATTGGAGTGAATAATATCCCATTGTTCAATTAGACTTTGAACACAAACTTGACCAGGGATGGAAGAATAACCAATAACCGAGAACCAAAAAAGGTAAAGAACATGCGATTTTAGAGAATAAGAATGAAAAAAACAATCACGCAGTTGAGTAATTGAAGAACGAGAACAACCAACGATGTAAGCAATAATACCATTTTTGAAGATCAAGAAACAACCTTGAAAATTCAATTGAAAGAACTAGAACTAGAATAACTGTTTTTCGGTTTCTTTTTCATTTTTTTTTTTTTTTTTTTTTTTTTTTTTTTTTTTTTTTTTGAATTTCAACAAATATTTCCTCGATTTGGCGCATGTTAGTGTATTTTACTTTTTCGAGGTCTTTACTCTCGTTTTCATCAATTTTCTCACCTATTTGACGACTTTTAGTCAAATTTTCAAAATTTTCGGAGGGTTGAGTTGAAGAACAAAAACCAACAAGAACGAAAAAAGAGAACCAAATAAGGAACAATTACAAAAAACGAAAACAATATTTCAAGAACGATGAAGAACTAGAATAAAATAACAACAACGGTTACAAATTCTGAATGAAAACAAAATCAACAAGAACAAAAAATTTGATTCGCAGGAACAAGAACAAGAACGAAAAGCAAAATTCATTCGTTCTTTCATCGCTGAGGTTGAACTTGACCAAGCTAAAATTGAAATTATTTTTTATTTAGCTGCTTGATCAATGAATAGCCAATCAGCCAGATGCACAAGTGAATCTATCGTTAAAATCATGTAGCCCCCATGATGTATACTATTCTTTGTTCTGATTTTGATGCCTACATTATATTATCGAGGTTGAATTATTTGTTGTAGACGAAGACCGAGCCAAAGATGTCGAACAATCATACATAACATACGTTAAACATTTTTTAATCTTCGACACCCGAAGTAAGATCAAGTAAAAAGAGAAAATTTTCCACAAAAAAGAAAAAAGAATGACAACTTGGAACTTTCACTCTTAACAAAAAAAAAAATTCATTCAAATTCGAAACACACCGAATTCGTTGATAAGTAGTGGTAACACTGAACGAGTCTGCGGCTTTCGAAAAAGCTCCTATTATTAAATTATCCAAATGGCGAACGTTCGCTTCTATATTTTTGATACATTTCGGCAAAGTAAAGAAGTTCAATCACATCATGCGCATTCCACGCCAATTCGAATTCGTTTGTGTACATATTTTACGAACGAATTCCGTTACTCGCTATCAGTAAACCTGCATTTTGGTTGTGGTCTAAACGAGTGCATTACACTTGAAATAATTTGTTAAAATAATTTTTTTTCGTTTATACTTTAATATTTATTATTCCAACATGTTGTATATAGCTACATATTCGTTTATTTTTGAGAAAAAAAACTCGTCGTTCGAACGATATGATATTTTAAATTAACAAATCATGTCTATTTATACCTCGGTTCTCGGCTGAAATTCCATTTCAACTGTTTACCTGGAGAAGTATGCAAATCTTGGATCAGTTTTAGGTACGTTTATAAATTTTTTTCATTCGATATTTTTATCTTTTTACTTTACAAAACAATGCACTTTCTTGTCCACATACATTCCAATCCTCGAATATACGTATGTACTTATTTCTTTACAAAATATGTTTCAAATAGGTGGTATTTTACCAGCCTTTTTTTATTTTTTTATACGATTTTCGTTTCGTATCGACACGTGTATTTTTTTCAACGTACGTAAGTAATAGTGATAATTTTTGGCTCGTATTGTCGCATCGTGGACTAGATTTCGAAACAAAGTGTCGCCCAGAAATCGATATACGTACCTACATGTATTTTTGTCGACGAATCCCAAATATCGATTGATTTTTTCCTCTCTCTACTGTTTCGAACACCGGCTAAGTACATCGTGCGATTTATCGAGGTCGATGTATGCAGTTAAATATTACAAGTATGATTTTTTCTGTACCTATTAAATTTTTGTTATTCAATTTTACCGGCGAGATTATGACCGTAACGCTGTTTCGTGCTGAAGGAGAAATTTAATAAAAAAAAAAAAAACGTAGGTACGTACAGCTAAATTTGCCAATTTATCAACCTCCTTTGGTATGGCAAGAGTCCAATGAAATAAAAACTGGTTCGTACCTAGACCTACCGTTAGATTAAATTTAAATAAAGGAGATTTAACTTTTTTATACTTTCTAATATACGTACATATGTACCTAACCTATTGCTTGGATTTGAAAAGTCCAAACCTGAAATATGTTTGCCAAAACATCGATAGATAGTATGTTGCTATAATCGGTCGTGTGTGGTACGTGTTAGAAGGGGTTAGTAGAGTAAAAAAGAAAAAAATAATTTCAAAAAATAAAAATATTTCGAAATGAGGCATTTTTTTTTTTTTATATTGCAACGATTAAAAGTGTATGTACACAAAATAAACGAAAATTAGTCAAATACTTCCAATACTGTATCGTATACATACGAACCGATGTATACATATAGTCAGTTCTCGTATGTAAATTATATATGTACATGTGAGTACATAATATGCACATGGGAAATGTATATCTAACGTAAGCGATTAATTTATGTTTTTTTTTTTTTTTTTTTATAAAACGTACTACAGGCCAATTTCACTTTTCTTAATTCGCTGGCTAGTATAGTAATGAAGTAAATAGGCTAAATGTGCACTTATTTGTGGTTTTTTTTTTTTTTTTTTTTTTTTTTTTTTTTTTTTTTTTTTTTTTTCGTTATTCCAATCAATTGAATTACCAGAATGTGAAATATTGGAAGGTTAACGAAGGTTAAACGGCACTACGTATGTACATTGCGGTTAATTTATTGTATTGAAAATATGAGCATTTTATACGAATTGATCTATTTGTACATACTTAATACATACTGCATATTTATATGTACATGTAACCTTGCGGCATTTGAATGGCAATCGGTGCTACATGTGTGATTTATGAAGTTATAACTTAACCGGTATTATAATATTCTCACTTTCATCAGACAGGATAAAGATCGCAAATACGAGATATTATTTTATAGGCTAATCCATAGCTGCAGCTACATACTGTGTCATAGTTATTATCATAGTATACGATGTACTGTAGGTACTCTTCACACAAAATGATTGTTTTATTGTTAATTTTAATTTTATTTTTTTCGTTGTCGTTGTCGTTGTCATTCGCGTTTTTTTTTCCATTATTGTTTGTGCGGTTTGAATGTAATTCGAATCCCGCAGTGCGTGTCATAACCGGTAACTAAGTATTTAAATTACAAGCGTGTATTATAAATAGGTACATAGGTAGATAGGTAAAGATATCTAATTTGAAATGGACAGAATCGTTCGTTATAACGTGCTAATAACTGGTTTTATATAAGGTAAAGAGGAGGCGGGGTGCAGGTAAAGGTAATAGGGTGGTTTATAATTTTATAGTGAAGCGAGCGCAGTTAGCGATCACAAAGGAATGGAATGTGATTAGATGAGTCATGAGTTTACATGCAACTCTTCCCCCTTCGTGAAATCATGACCACTTCTGTCTTGTAAGATCAAATTTCGAATATTTGTCAAGGTATTTCTTTGTACAGACGCTGCTATAATTTCATGTGACAGTATAATTTCTTGCGGACTTGGAATGGAATTACATTTAGCTGAGTATTGCTGTGGGCCCGAGGATTATAGTGAAGGATTTGTTGGGCTTCGTTTGATTTTCAAAACAGACCGAAAATTAAGTATGAGTACTTGTATGTACATGTTTGTTCTGAGGAGAGAGGGCGAAGCAAATCGTTTTATTCGCGTAATTTTAATTTTTTTTCAGTTTGAAAATTCGTGATAATGTTTTTTTGAAAATTTTAATTTCTTCATTGCATTTTGTTAATCTGAAAATTTGCTACTTTTTATAGAGTGTACCTAAAAAGGCGTTTCAATTTTTTTTTCTTTCGAAAGTTGGAGAGGATAGTGAAAAAAAGTTGCTAAATAACGTCAAATGAACGTGGTAAAAATTTGGAATCCCTAACTCGTTGCATACCCACCCTCTCCCTCTTTTGGTTTAAAATTTCGAAATTTATGTTAAACAATTATTTTGAATTTTTTGGTATTAACATGTCATAATGGACCACTGGAGACCAAAAAAAAAATCCCACAATTTTTTTGCTTTTCAGCGATTTTAAAATCGTATTTAAAAATGAAAAAATCATTCATTTTGAATTTTTTTAATGTAATTAAAAAAAAACATAAAATTTCATCATTTCTGGCGACATAATAACTGAAAGTAAGTAATTTTTTTACTTTTTCACTTCAAAAAATCTTAAATACTTATTCGATTTCTTACAGTTTTAAACACAATTTTGGAACCCCTGAAGAGCAAAGAAAAAAGTGAAAACTGTTTTTTGGTTTCATGTGGCCTACTACGACACGTTCAGGGATCCGGAGCCGAAGCCGGAAAGTGAAGAAGGAGAGCCTCCTCCGGTTGATTTTTTTTCGGAGCCACAGATACCTTTCAAAAAAAAGGTGGAGCTGCAGCAGGAGAGACCAGAAGTCCTCTTTCCAAATCCCTGAATTTTTTTTTTTTTGTGAACGAGATTTTGAAAGTATTATTCATAATAAGATTATACTTCATGATGTTTCTGGAAGTGAAAGAATTTGCACTCCACTTACATGTTGAGAGTAGGGACTCGGAGCAGAGCCAGAGGAAGAAGGGCCCCCTTTGGTTGATTTTTTCGGAGCCAGAGCCGAAGTCACTTTTTAAAAATTTTGGGAGTGGGAGCTGGAGCCAGAGGGACTTATTTAAAAATTGTGAAGCCGGAGCTGGGATCTCTAAACACGTTAATACCAAAAAAATCAAAAAACATTTTTTTTTCGTGATTTTTCATGTAAATTTTGAAATTTTAAACTAAAGGGGGGGGTAAGGGTCAAGTTAGAGAACCCAAATTTTTACCAGGTTCAGTTGACATCATTTTGTAACTTTTTTCACTACCTGCCTCCAACTTTCGAGAAAAAAACCTCAAAATTAAGCTATCCCAGTACCTAAACCTACGCTTAAAGTATCGCGAATTGGACCAGTCCTTAAATTTTGAAAATTATTTCGAAACTTTGTTCACTTATTTACGTAGATTTTGAATTATTGATGAATGCAGCAGATTTGGTACTCGCGAATTAAGGCAAAAGACTACATTTCGAAAATTTAAGTAAAATAAACTTAAGATAATTACACCTGCTGAGCATGAAGGAAATCTCGCCACCTTTTCATCTCCTCCCCCGTCCTCTTACTCCTCTTTCTCCGCCCCCGGTCATTAATAATGTTAAAATGCCCTTGTCCTAGAATTTTTTGAAAAAAAAAGAACTATTAAATATTATTACTTGATTTTTAAAAAAATTTCTATCGTGAAAAATGCCCCTAAACCCCCCTCGCGCCCCCTTTCATCATAATAACGAAAATTTGTGGTTTTTCAAGGAAAAATTTCTATTTTATGGCGTGTTTGAGCGAAAAATTTTAAATTCATGTCGATGTGTAGTGGAGATAAGGGTAAACTTGCATGATTTTTTTTTAAACTTTCTGAACCATAGGAGAGGGAGAGGGGCAGAAAGGGGTAAACAAAAAAAGGTTTTAAGTAACCGCAGTTCCAAACTCGAGAGAGATAAGTGATATTTTCCCCCTTTAAAACGTGTATTTTCATATCTACTTTCTATCACAAGCATCATTCAATTTTTTTGAACATTGCATCGTGCTCAAAAATGAGAAACCCCTTCAAAAAATTGAATTTTTAACCTGATTTTCTATGTCAATATTATGCCAGTGAAAATCAGACTATTACAGTTTATTGACCTGTGACGAATGAGGGGGGAATGTCAACAAAATCCGTGCTGGGGTCCTAGAAGATCATTACGACCATTTTTAACCATGTCAGGAGGGTATTTATTTATTTTTTATTTTTTTCCCGAGATCAAAATCATTTACTTTAATCGAGCAAATTTGGAAAATAGTTTCATTTGGCGGTGGATTAGATATATATGAGTGAGAATGACGTCGAGTCAAAATTTAGTTATGCCCAAATTTGAGGAAGAAGGTGCTGAGAGAGCAAAATCGCAAAAATTGTTCCTTTCTAAGCCAATCGATAGAGAATTCAAAGTCGTATAATATATCCAAAAATACACCTCATGGGTCAATTAAGAGAGAAGATGTGGGAGTTTTCGCCCCTTTTTCACTTTGAAGAAGGGCCGTTCATTGAGATAGGAAGTTGAAATTTGGTATGTACACTTTATAGGGGCCATGGCTGCACCTTTTTGCGGGTTTCAACTTTTCAGAGCAACTGCGTCCCTTTACAGCGCAGAAATATGATTGTTTGGCCTGGTTTTCTCATGTTTTGAATTTATTCCTCGCATAATTCCCCTCCAAATTAAGCTAGTAAGTTGAAATTCGATGTGATTAGCATCGATGATTTTTTTATCTTATTTACGTTTATCTTCGAAACTAAGCATTTTATGTAAAAATTGAACACGAGCACGATTGCTCGTCGTGAGGTTCTAAGTCAATTCGTGTTATTTTTTTTAGCATTTAGAGCTTAGAAATATGTGAAAATACTCATTTTCCTACCCTTTACCTTCAAAATTTTATAAAATTTTCGCCCTCGCTCCGCTCGGGTTACATATTTTTGACTTTATAAAAAAAATTTCAACTATTCCCCGCCCCTTTGCTTTTATTGGCAGTTGTTACGCCATTGCCTTTTTTAATAGCTCTTTTTTTTTGTGCTATAAAAATTTAAAATTTTCTTGCGTTCATTTCTCCCCTTCCAGCAAAACCACTTCAATCCATTTAGGTAAGTGGATTCTAATAAGCGTGGATATTTTCAGTTGCTGAAGTTCATATATCCGATCTTTTTTAAAACGTTTTAAAAATTCTGTAGAAAAAAATATGTTTACTGGAGGCTCCAGAACATCGGGAAAACTTTAATACAATGAATTTCAATGTTCGCGTTATGTCGCTGTCAAGTTTTTTTTTTTTTTTTTAAATAAATGTATCAACCAATTTAATTTTTCAAAATACTGGAGGGAAAAAAAATTTTCTCGGAGCCTCCAGAACGTTTTAAAAATAAGATAGATCGATTCGGTTAGTCAATATAGGGTAGTAAGCCGATATTTTATCCATTACAACTTCGAAAGGTGACGTTTTGTGAAATATTTTATTTTCGATGTACTCGTATTTTTCAACTGTGTAGCGAGTACAAATTTTCAAAAATTCGCCAAAAATTCAAAAATGAACTTCAACAGCTGAAAATTTGGTTCCGGCGGTTGTTCGATATGCTCTTACAAACTGACCAAGTTTCGTTCAAATCGGTGCCGAACAGTTGTGAAGGTTCCCCTGTGAGTGAATGATTTTAGTCTTCGAGGAGAAAAAAATGTAAAAAATGCAAAATATCTGACATGGCTAAAAATAGTATTCGTGGTTTTCCTATTAGCCCAAAACGGATTTTGTTGTTTTGTTGATATTCCCTTCCTCATCCATCATAGGTTGACAGACCGTAATAGCCTGGTTTGCATTGACAAAATGACATAACAAAATCAGAATAATTAATAAACGATTAGTTGGAAACTGAATTGAAAAAAAAAAGGAATTTACGATTTGCCATTTGAAAGTAAACGATACCATTATACACGATAGTTGGTATTCTTGGAATGATAATTCACCTACTGGTAACGAGTACCTAGTCTACCTACTACCTAGTGCTTATTTGCATTGTTTTTTTTCTTCTTTTTTTCTAACACACTACTTTTTGAATTTTTTTTTGTTTCATTTTATGCTGGAAATTTTTATGTAGGTATGCAATGTACGGAGGAGTCGTACTTAGTGTGGGCCTCGAGGTGTTTAAAGATAATAACATGTCACAATGTATACTGGGTTAGGTACCTAGCTACCTACTTATATTGAACGAATCATTCGCAGGAACTACTTAATGGTTGAATATACGATCTATACACGCGAGTAATCGATATCACCAGTCGAAGATTATCTGTTCGAATACGCGAATAAACCAATAGTTCGATACAATAGTTAAATCAAACATCTACTTACCTATTTTGTCTTGAACTTATATCAGCAATATTCGCAATAATACAATCGCCCCAATGGTGCTAGTGTAAATATACAGTGAATGTGAGCTCACTTTTTGTGTGTGTGTTTTTTTTTCGGAACAATTTTTCGTATTTATCGGTTGTGATTATTTTAGTTGCTGCTTTTTCAAAGGAAGTGCCTAATTTCTTATCTATATATTTTTCCAATGTACGTATGTAGGTATCAAGTTTGTCTATAATTTTTCGATTCGTTTATTTGATAGCACAAGTTTATTAAACGCTAAATTTTTTTTTCACTCTTCAGTTACGTAAAAATATATTTTCGTTTCGATTCGTTTTTTTTTTTTTTTTGTTATTTTCTAAATGAAAAATTTTATAAAATGGGCTAAATTTGAAATTTTATTGTAGTCACCAGATTAGAATGTCTACTTTTGAGAATATGTAATTAAAAAAAATTATTTTTTTTTCTTTAAAAAAGTAACATTGGACTAGAGTTGGTAGTGTTTTTTCTTATCATTATTTAACCCACTATTAACTTAGTGCTGATTGCGCGAAGGTACGCGAAAGTGTCTTCTATCTGTTCTCGAAACATGTCGTTTATTTTCAACTGGCTTTTAAATATTGCCACGTTTATTTATCGTAAATGTTACATCTTATGTATTATAATGTTTGCTAATATGAAAACATGGAAGGTAAAGATTCGAGTGAATGGGCAAATATTGGTTTATTGACGCAATATCATCATTATTTTTGCCTACCTAATATATCCTATTGTACTTACCTACTCGGTGTTGAATATAATATATATATATATGTATTGAAATGTTTCAGTTTGGAAAAACTTTCAAAATGAGCATGAAAGCGAAAAAGGGTAACCTTCCATTTTGGAAGAAAAAGCTCTACCAACGAGTTCCCATTTTATCGTGGATCAAAAGGTATACGATCGATGATGCCGTGAGCGATTTAATCGCCGGTATAACTGTGGGATTGACGGTGATGCCTCAGAGTTTAGCTTACGCTACGTTGGCTGGATTGGAACCTCAGGTAAGACATTTTGTTACACGAGTTTTTGTACTTTTGCATGCAGCCGAACGGGTTCTTTTGGAATCGCAAAAAGGAAGTGGGTTTTGGTTCTATGGCAAACTTCATTACACCTTTTTATTTTTTATTGAATGCCACCACTTTGGATTGGGGTCTAACTTTCTTTATCGATTATGCTAGAAAATTAATAATCGGACTGTTTCTTGGTATAAAGATAAACGTACAAGGTTAGTGAGTAAAGGAAATGAATATGTATGAGACGGAGAACGTTCATTTTTAGTGCTCCCTTCGTGCAAATGTCGTCAATTTGGTGTCATGTGACGCGTCATTTTCAAGTCAATACACATTAGTAGTTCCCGCTCTAAAAAATTGTAACCAATCAAAATAACGATTGCTCCGCCCATTATAATAGGCATTGCAATTACTGTGTCAATTTTAAATCAGAAAAACGCCATCAATATTCTGTGGCACAAAAGTGGTACACTTTTGGCGAATTTTTGAGTCTCAGGTGACACTTGAACGACACATTACTGACGAACTGCTGACACATATTTGTAGACACTATCGCAGCACTGATATGTTATAAGTTTGACATTTTCGTTAGCGCATTAATGACCGTTTTAGCTGACACGTTTGCGGCACACGAATGCATATTTCTGACACATATTGTGTAACGCTATCGTGGCACAAATGTGTCGTATGATTGGCGCTTTTGTTGGTACTCTAATGACATATAATATCATATAAATGGCAACTTTCATTTTGTGACGTGGTAGGGACATATTATTGACAATGTTATTGCCATATGAATGATATCTGACATGCTTTTGACTTGATTATGACACTAATGTGACTTAGGAGTGACATACTTTTGACAACATTATGACACCATTTTGACACAGTTCTGACATAATTCTGACTGATTTATAGCGTGATTTTGATACTAGTTTGGCACGTTTCTGATGCAATTGTGATTTGTTTTCACCGATGTCAAAAATGTGCCAAACTAGTGTCAAAAATATGCCATAAATGTGTCACAATGGTGTCAGAAGCATGTCACAACTGTATCAAAATGGTGTTGTAATTTTGTCAGGAGTGTGTCACTCCTGAGTCACATTAGTGTCATAATCAAGTCAAAAGCATGTCAGATGTCATTCACATGGCAACAGTGTACTGTCAAAACAGAGCCAAATCCTCGAAGCCTTAAAAACATGTTACAACAGTATGAAATCGATTTTACAAGGTTGTCAGAAGCACGTCACTACCCAGTCACATAAGTGGCATAATCAAATCAGAAACATTTCATTATTATGTCAATTGTATACCATCAATGTTCCAATACCTCGTCAAGTAAATGTTGTATCATCGTTAGGACCAAAAATGAAGTAATTAATTCTCTTTAGGTCTTCTTATGCTAACTGCCACACTACCTGAATAGGTAAAGAAGTCGATTTGTACCTGAGAGGACCCAGGTTCGAATCCCACCATCCGCAAAAAAAAAAAATGAAAAATTTCGTGAATTAATATCAATAAAAATGAATTGATTGTTACCTTAATATTAATAGTAATCCAGTATAATGGAAAATGAAATATGTCAGAAACATGTCATTTTTGCGACAAAAGGTGTTATTTTTGCATCAGAAGTATGCCATTATCATGTCAGAAATGTGTCATTATGGCGTCAGAAACATGTCACTGATGAGTCAAATACATGTCATTAATATGTCACAGTAACGTCATAACCATGTCATAATGAAGTCATTTTGGAGTCATCTTGGTGCTACAATTGCACCATTTCAATGTCACTGTCACGAGTTTGGCAAATATTTAGTGATCTC
>FIZR01015759.1:0-53642 GCA_900060175.1 Ferrisia virgata
CCATACTCATCTTTCATTGTGAGTTTTATCAAACTTTCCCACCCTTAAGACATATGTATCTATGTTAGCATTTTAACATGAAATTCAAAAATCAAAAAAACGCACCGAAAACATAACGTTTTTATAGAATGACCCCCCCCCCCAGGCCTAAGACATATCAATGTGAACCAAGACATTTTAACATGAAGTCCAGAATAAACTATACTCATCTTTCATTGTGAGTATTTTTGCACCCTAAAGACATATCAATGTTAAAATTTTAGCATAAAGTCTTGAAAATCAAAAACGTAACGTTTTCACAGAATGACCCCAAGCTCTAAGACATATCCATGTCGATAAAAATTTCTGCTTCTTTGAAAGAATAAAATTCTTTTATTTCCGCATCATATCTTCTTCAGGATGCATTAACCCACTAAAATCATTGCATTGGATTTCGGAAATTAACCGTGTAAAATAATTCGACGCACACACGTACAATGTCACGAGCAATGACACGAAAAATCAGCCCACAATATTCGCTACATTATTAAATATCAGAAAGAAACAATAGAGGTGGTCACCAATCATAATTTCTTTCTAATCTACACAATTTATTGAAATGAGCGCATCGACATCGTTATTATAAGTATGTAAATGTATAGGTATTAGGTATACCCATTATCCAGTACGTCTGCCTGCGCCTGCCTACGTTATATATATTCACTCTTCATGACACACATGAATAGAGATAAGTTCGCTGCATAACTAACCCATGTAAGTAGATAGATAGATGGAGACAGGTCTATTTCAACTCGTATAGCAAAGACAACGTGTGGTATTTAAACTATTTACCATATTACCGCGGTAGTATCATCTGAGCGATATGATGATTCATAATGATAATTTTGTATACATTTATAACGATTTATGTTTGACATACTTGCTCACTCATACGTCATCTGTAGCTGTATAATGTTCGATGTAGGTATGTATGTACGTGAAAGTGTTCCACTTCTTCCTCTTTTTTTTACGACTTTTGTAGAAAATTTGGTTAAAAATAAACAAATAAAAAAAAAGTAAAAATGCCAAATAAATGAATTTATTGAATGGTACGAATATTTGATATGCTTGTTGAAAATCATTATTATATTATCGAAGGCGAAAGCATACTCTAATATAAATATAGGATTATTTTATGAAAAGAATGAAACCGCGAAAATCTTTTTTTTTTTCCTTATTGGGATTTCAATTTTTTTTTTACTCATAAAACCATCTGTTTGAACAAAGTAAATAATTCGAATGAAAGTAAAAAAAAAAATGAGGAATAAAATATTTAAATAAAATTAGGTAGGTAGCTTAGCTAGCTATGTCTATGTATGCATGTACCTATTTCTTCTATTTTGTTAGGAAAAAATATATGATGTGTAGATACAGCAGGGCACTACACCTATACCACTTAGAACGTATCTAATTTTTTTTAATCATTACCTATATTCGCGTAAAATTTCACGTAAAAATTATTACGGAGTACTAATCTGTATTATAATAATCCGGGTGTAATTTCGGATGAATTTTTGAGAAAAATATTAGCATATTCAAAATTAAAATATGTACACGCAATACGCAGATGGAAACTGTGGTTCGGTAGCAACTACCGGGCACCTAAATATCTACTTGTTCTTTGCAACAGGTCATTAAAATAACATTACTTTACTTATTTTGAACGTGTGTAGCCTTTATTTGATTGCTAAATATACGGTAGGTAGGCTAGGTACGTCTATGTACATTATTATAACAGTAATAGACAAAAGTGTGAAGTAATTCTCCACAGCATTGTATGCCATAGACTATACAGGTAGGTGCGTTTTATATTGTAGCTACAGTCATTTGAAATTCATTGATAAAATAACATTATTTGATTAATGTTTTGGGTCAATGATGCAGGTACATTTATGTATCAATATATAAATGTAATACGTAGTACGTACCATGTAGACTATATTTTACTGCGAATTTTAAAAAAGCTTCAACAGTGTTATTTCGAAAAAACAATAATGCCAGAAATCGACATCAAAACAGAGTTGTTGAATTTGAATTCAAATTTTCTACATAAATACGCATTATTTGTACCTATTTTGATCGAAAATTATACTTAAATGCTTGGTTAATAATAAATCCAATGTGTATGTAAAAGTACGTACCTATTTTGCGAGTTACCTAAAAATAGACAAATTTGTGCTCAGATAACTATCAAAAAATTCGCAGTTGGTTCTGATTAAGAAAATTACAATCAGGGGTGTGGTGATCCAACTACGTCAACGACGAGCAGCCCCCCCCCATGTCAGTAGCGTAACCATATTCGGCTTTCGATGTGCAGTGGAGAGAGAGGTCACTGAAGATTTTTCTCGAAAAAGGAAACATATATATCTCAAGCCAGTAGCACACCCAAAGGGGCTACTGGCGCTATAGCCTTCCCTTAGGCGTAAAAAATTTAATTTTTTCAACATTCGTGCAGAATTTAATACCCAAATCGTTGAAAACCTTTCACTGTCTGGATGAGACTTCAAAAATTTCACACCCAAAGTCTAAGAAATGCACTTTTTACCATTTAAAAATACCATTTTGAAAAATTTTGAGCATGAGGGGTCAGAAAATCAGCATTTAGCCCCGTTTCAAATCTATAAATGTTAAATTTAAGTGCGTTTTTTTTCGTATAAAAATTTAAAGAAAAATTTCTCGAAAAATTTTTGACTCCCTCCCCCTCGCCCTTCCTTCCTATTCATTACTATTAACACCATTTTTGGCCATGTCAGATATTTATTTTTTCCCTCGAACACTAAAATCATTTACTCTACTCGATATCGACCAAAATCGCTCCAATTCGGTCCATCGACTCAGTTTGGCCGCGGATTAGATATATATGAGTGGAGATGACCTCGGGTCACAGTTCAGCTATGCCCTAAATTTGGAGGAGGGAGTGCTCAGCAATCAAAAACGCAAAAATTGTTCCATTTTGAGCCAATTAGTAGATAATCCAAAGTTGTAGAACATATCCAAAAATCAATCTCGCAGGTTAATTAGGAGGGGAGATATCAGAGGTTTTCCACTTTTTGACCTTGAAAAATGGTTATTCCTTTTCTATCTTCCCACCTGTTTGTTCCTGGCATAACTTTCCTCCAAATTGGGGTACGTAGTTGAAATTAGGTATGTACTATTAGTAAGCACCCTAGATGTGTCTTTTGGGAGTTTTGATATTTTAGTCCTATTGAACCTTCTTATACCCTCAATAGAGCATGTAGTATGAAACCCACTGTTTTTTTGAAATCTGCATTTAGGTGAATGAATGGAATAGAATGCCTGAGTAAAGCAAGGATGATGTTTAAAAGTAAAAAAAAAATTAACTGTTATAAAGTGCATTTTCAGTCAAGAGCTCTAAACACCAAAAATCGCTCGGAAGTTGTGACGGTGTTTGCCCCTTTTTACGCCACTGGATCGAGCGTACACTCAAAAATATAGCTTAAAAAATGAATACTTCTCTTTGCTTTTTTTTTCATTTCCTTGTTTAAGCTGTACTAGGTATAAATTTTAGAAGCCCCCTTTCCCAATTTTCAACAACCCTGATTACATTCATGAATTTTAGTAAAAGAAAATATCGATCAGTTCGTAGCGGGAACTTGACATGGACTTGGTCTTTTGCTGATCCAAAATAAATGAAGCTCAATTGAACATATCCAAGAAGTTACTTTTTTTCAAAGATAAACAAAAGTCCAAACAGGTAAATAGTAAATACATACACTTCGGGGGTTGTTTTCCTGGACAAATTTGCGTGCCATCTAATTAATTTAAACGTTGAAAATTAAAACAAAATACTGATTTCTATCACAATAAGCCTAATATCTTCATAACCAAAATATTTACTTAGATATCTTCTGCCAGAAAAAACTCTCATTAATAAGCAATTTAATCAATTATTTTTTTCATAGATTTAACTTGATAACTAAAAATATGATTTCATCAATTTTTTTATAATTTAATTGATTTAAAATAGCTGGATAACTGAGTACCTAATCTGAAAAAATACAACTATGGGAATTTGCTGGTAACAATTCTCACAAAAATGATCCCTGACTGCCTGATTATACGTAGTAGCTGCGTTCTCATCTTAATTGAAATCATACGATTACTTCATATTAATTGCACATTGTAATATGTACGATGACCTGTATTAGAATACTTATACGATGCCCACCTGAAACTACTTAATGTGAACTTATCATTACACCTTCGTATCAGAATAAGTATAATATCATAAAAATTGATCTATTCAAATTCAGCTTCGTTCCAAATGACCTTATAATAACAATACATAGTACATAGATCTAGGTACCTAGAATTTAAATGTATTTAATAAATTATTTTTAAATTGACGAGAAAGTACCACGCACGTAAAAAGAAAAATTCATCGAAATATTCAAAACACGGAATTAGCAGTATTGTTTTCGGAAAGACAAGAAAAAAACAACAGCGATCTTTGCAAATATTCTTTAAAACGAACGTGTACGAGTCAATGTAAAGAGTTCACGAACTAATAACGAGGTCAGAAAACGGTCAAGGTGTCGTGACAACTTCGAGTCATAATGTATTTATTTTGGCCTAGGCAGGGCTCTAGGAAGGTATAACGTTTTGCAGAAAACATTAAAACCAATTTTTTTTTTTCGCAAAGAACAATGATACTTCCATATATTTATTCTATAGAGAAAACGTGTTCCACGTTGCTACATTTTTTTTTCCTTCGCATGAAAAATGATATATTACATTAAAAGTAACAAGGTATTTACCAAACATGACAATTCTTACCTGTGATAAACATTGTGAAATTTGTCCGACAAGCAAGACCAGTAAGGCCGACGCGAGTCGTCGAAGGAGCATTCCACAAAGCTCCTATGGCACCTAAAAACAGAACATAAAAAGACAAAACATTAATATCATGAATTTAAATGATCAGTAAAATGAAAAAAAAAACAGAAGAAAGTGACTCAATTATCATAACCATAATTTGCCCTGTTTCATGAAAATATTTCAATTATTGTACCATTTTTAACCTGATTTTCTATGTTGTACGTATTGTCAATGAAAACAAACTTATTACCGTCTATCGACCTGTAGCAATTGAGGGGAATGTCAGATGTTATTTTTATTTTTTCCCCCGAAGACTAGAATAATTTACTCGGCTCGATATCGACCTAAATCGCTCAAATTCATCCAACAGCTTTAGATTTGCAGTAGATAAGATATATATGAACGGGGACGACCTTGGGTCAAAATTTAGTCACACCCAAATTTGGAGAAAAGGATGCGGGGGGGGGGGGAAAATTGGAAATTTTTCGTTTTTGAGCCAATCGATACATAATTAAAAAATTGTAAACATATCTAAAAATCAGCCTTCCTGATCAATTGGGAAGGGAGATTTGGGGTTTTTACCCATTTTGACTTTAAAGCAATATCGTTTCTCACATATCTTTCCTCCAAATTGAGTTGCGATGTTGAAATTGAGTATGTAGGTTTAGTAGAGGTCCTAGATATGTCTTTTGATGGTACTGACCTTTCAACCCCAATGCATCCCATTATAGTTCCAAAAAAAGTAGTTTTTTGTGCAACTTTTCTTATTTTAGGAGTTTATTCTTTCCATATTTCTCATTCAAATTGAGGTATGGCGATACTTCTTAGCTTGATTTTCTATACTATATTGTCAGTGAAAACTAGGCTATTATGGTCTATCGACCTACGACGGATGAAGGCGGAGTAATATCAACAAAATCCATTTTGGGGTCCTAAAAGACCATTACTACAATTTTTGGCCATGGCAGATATCTATTTTCATTTTTTTCCCAAATACTAAAATCATTTACTCTACTTGATACGGACTAAAATCGCTCCAATTTAGTCAATGAGCTAAGTTTGGCGGCGGATTGGATATATACGAGTGGGGACGACCTTGGGTCAAAATTCAGTTATGCTCAAATTTGGGGGAGAAGGTACTGAGGGGCCCAAGCTGCAAGAATTATGCCTATTGAAGCCACTGGGCAGAAAATCTAAAGTTGTGCAACTTACCTAAAAATTAATCTCCTGGGTTAAGTAGGAGGGGAAATGTGGAGATTTTCCCACTTTTTCACCTTGAAAAAGGGCTGTTACTCCCTTATCTTCCCTCCAAATTGAGCTAAGAAGTTAAAATTTGGTATGTAGATTTAGTAGAAGTCTTAGATGTGCTTTTTGGGAGTTTCGGCTTTTCAACTTCATTGCACCCTCTCACAGCTTCAAAAATAGCATTTTTAGTCGATTTTTCTCATGTTTTGAGTTCGTTTCTCGCATAAATCACCTCCAATTTGAGCTAGGAATTCGAAATTTGGTATGCCCTAGATGTGTCTTCTGAGGGTGTCAACTTTATACCCATATTGAACTCCCTTTCTGCCTCTACCCTTACCGCTGATTAGTTTTCAATTCACGTGTATAATATTTCACAAAAATTAAGCTTGTTTTTTATTTATTCACAAACATTACATTGTACGTATTTAATAATGTTCATCAGAATTTACAAATTCTACTTTATTTCTAAGTTTACTTCTTACGTTGGTATTATTTTTGTTCACAAAAACTCATCCAGTATAGGATTCCTCCACAACTAAGTACATAAGTAGCATTTCTGAGATTACCTTGTACGCATCTTACAGCAATTATAGAATATTATTTCAATGATTTAACTAAGGAAAAGGAAAACCTCAAGGTAAGATCATCAAGACTATTTAGGCAAGTTGATAACAGACCACGTCTGTTTAACAAATCCATAAACCGTATCATTGTAGGTACAAGTGGATAAGGACCAAGAATGGGTACACGTCCTAAAACAAATAAACTTCATTCATTTTCCTATAAAACAATACATACGTTTTTTTTCTACCCTTCACCGACCCAACCCTTTTCAAAATAAAAAAGTCAAAAACGTAGGAACCTAATATACTCGTAAAATTAGATCATCGACGAGACGACCGAATCACACACGTTTCCAGACGATTGGAGAGTACCATATATAACTTATTTAAAACGAAACAAGCATTACGAAATAATTCGGTAAAGATTAATTTACGAATCACGATTTTAAATTTAAGTGCACTTGTTAAATATAAATATGACGGCGATCATTCATCTTACACCCAACTGTCGTTCTTTCGTAATACCGCATCCATTCACCGGGTACAAACGCCAACAGTTATGTCAATAAGAACGTAATTTGAAAAAGTCGACTTTATTACGCGTTTGAAAAGCTTTATTCGACTCATCATCGTATTTAAACTTATTACAGTATTAAAAAAAATCACTCAAACATAAGTAAGACGTTCGCATCTTTGTACGTAGATCGCTATAATATGAGTAAAATAGGTAAAAAAGTAGATATTACATTCAAGTAGATAGATACATATGGGTAATTCGTACAAAACTTGGTACCCAATTGGTACGGTAATAATGTAAGTATTATACATAGATAGACGTTTGCATTCACAAAATTAAACAAATTCCTGACCAGTCCACCAGGTACATAAAACCCGATTATACAGTCGTATCAAACGAATAATAAATCATTCGGTAAATTTGTTATGCTTGAAGAAATTACTACAATCGTGTAAATTCACATTGAAAATATTTCAAGAGGATATACTTATTCATTCGGGTCGTATTAGCAAATACATAATATAGTCATCAAGTTATGTAATGAAATAATGGACAATATCCTCAATTATAAAGGTACTTACTTCAAAGGACGATCGTATTGATCTGGACAACTGTGTTGCCTTCAGAATTAACCCAAAATACTTATATGTTTATAATTTTTATTTAAACAATGGTTCATTCCTTTTGGAACTTATTAAATAAAGTATTTCGATTTAATCGTTGAAACTGTACAAATGTACTTGGCAGCTACTTCTCCCCACCCGTACCTTCACTTACCTATAGACTAATAATGGACGAGAGGTGATGATACTACATCTAAGATTTCGTAAAATAAGGCATAATGTAAAAAAATCCGGTCAAGTATACCTCAGTATTAGATGCATCTTTTTATGATTTCACTCATTCACTACCTGTTTATCTCACACATGTCATTTCTTTCAGACTTACATGTACGCAAGGTACGTATAGAAAACAAACACTCATCTCCAAAATTGGTAATTAACGCCAGAATCTTGGCATTACAAAAAGCACTTGGTCATTTATGTAAGCTGGACGATGAGCAGATGTTACTGGTGGTTGACATTTACTTTCTTTAGAAAGGTTGTTCAGATATCTGTAGTGACGTGGTAGGTATGTTTACTTATTTCGTCATTTCAACATGATGCTAGGCTAAATTCAGTTTCACGTGTCATTACTCTTTAGTGACGAAAATTCTTTCATAAAAAATACCATCAACGTCAACCTTCCAAACTGGTAAATTCTCGTAAAATTCACTTAAAAAAAAAACACGCTGTGTGAATATTTTTTCACGCAGATTCACCTGTTGTTTCATTTCCTTTCTTTGCAAAGATTTTGAATACAAGTGAAGCTGGCCACTTCCTCGACTATTACGTTGGTAGGTAGATACGTCAAAAAAAAAACCATCGTTGATACGGACATCGTTTCAAAAATTTCTATTCAATTCATCAACCTTTATGCATAAAGAAACTGAACCACGACATTTTGCTGGTGTGATATAAGTAGCAATATGCATTAGAATTTGTCTAATTAAAATGTGCCTATCTAGTACGT
The DNA here is from genome assembly GCA_900060175.1 of Ferrisia virgata. Lineage (NCBI taxonomy): Eukaryota > Metazoa > Arthropoda > Insecta > Hemiptera > Pseudococcidae > Ferrisia > Ferrisia virgata. Next base: position 8,776 of record FIZR01015759.1, read on the forward strand.
ACTAAGAATAAATGTAGGGTACAACGTGGTTACCAAGCTACCTACTGTGTTGAAATGAAAATTAAATCACGAAAATTTCATATGGAAAAGTAAAACAGATGCGCATTCTAAAGATTAACATAAAAGTCGGAGGAATGGATGAACTCATTTTTTTTTTTTTTTTTTGTACAACGTGACTGCATAAAATGCATACAACGAACTAACAAAACTACACACATTCAAAAGATAATTGAAAAAGGAAAAAAAACATACGAGTATTACATAATTTGAAATTATTACGTTGTTACAAGATCTCTGAATTCGACTCGAGATTCACACAACGTTATTTTGTAGCTACCTACCTACCTATTTTCATCTTAACCACCGCAATCCAAAAAATAAGAGGAAAGAATTAAAGAAAAAAAAAGGGGGAAATAAATTAGATACTTTAAGTATGAACAATGATACAGTCGTAAAATTATATACTTAGTACTTAATCGTTTCCTACCTACACAATACGTAAGCTCCTTAGGATCCATCATTCATCATGCAATAAGCAATAAGTCTTGTCAAAAACTAATACCAACAGATGAACTAACTCGAATGTTATAATTTCACCTAGGTACAAAGGTTTCAACTATTACCTAAATTATATACGCTTATTGTTGTTAAATATGTCTGTATTTGTGTATATTTTGTAATAATATTCCAGAGTTCATATTGCTTTTGATAGGATGAATCATAAATGAGTACTTGAGTAGGTTATAAGTGAGATGTACAAATAAATTATGATCTGAATATAAGGAATAAGAGAAAAACGAAATTATTTACTTTTATCATGTTATAGATGCTGTTTCGTTGTACCTATCCCACCTATGTAAGTTGCGTTTAAAAAAATCTGGTTTTTAATCCTTGAACTTGTAATCAGAAGAGACGTGTTTCTATGTAAGTTTGACGTACCAAGACCTACCTACTTTTTTCCAACAGTCATGTCGTACATTCTATTTACTTGTTTGTATTTCAATGTTGAATAGTGTTTTGACAAAGGATATTATCATGTAAAATCATTGGTCAAATATTTCATAGAAAATGTTTCCCTTCTTGTGCTCATACAGACAACCCGCCTTACTAGTGAAAAATCGTATTCATATACGTAAATTAATTTAGCAATATCAAAAGCTTTCTAGAGTCGTTTCAAACTGTAAAGCCCTACGAAGTAGGAGGGAGGGGATCACTTTTATTTTAAACTTTTCCGTCATGTACTTATACTGGAAAAAAAGCATCGCTTTTTTCAGCCTCATTTTCGTGAAATATTATAACTACATGAATTTAAAACTAATCAGTACTAAGGGTAGAAGGGACAGGGTGGTTTAATAAGACTATCAAGTTGAAACCACCAAAAGATACATCTAGAACCTATTATAAATCTATATACCAAATTTCAACTTCCAGGTTCAATTTGGAGAGGAATTGAGGAATTATGCGAGGAGCAAACTCAAAACATGAGAAAACCGGACCAAAAAACCACATTTCTGGGCTGTGAGGGGGCACAATGTATCTGAGAATTCGAAACCGCCATAAGGCATATATATGGCCCCTACTTAGTTTACATACCAAATTTCAACTTCCTAGCTCAATGTCGAGAGGTGATAGGGGAAGAACAGCACTTTTTCAAGTTCAAAAAGGAGAAAACCCCTGAATTCTCTCCTCCTAATTGACCTGGGAGACTGACTTTTAAATATGTTATACCACTTTGGATTGGCTATCGATTGGCTTAAAAAGGTACAATTTTTGCGATTTTAGCCTTTTAGCACGGCTCCTCTCGAATTTGGGTTCAACTGAATTTTGATCCGAGGTCATCCGTACTTCAAAATATCAAATGATCCGCCAATTAAAGCCTATTCCTCAATTTTGATCGATTTTGGTCAGTATCCAGCTGAGTAAATAATTTATTAATTTCGAAAAAATAAATAAATAAATAAATAAATAAATGAGCATCTGGCATGGCCAAAAATGGTCGTAATGGTCTTCTAGAACCCCAAAACGATTTTTTTCGATATCCCCCCTCCACAATCGTCGAACGTCGATATACCGTAATAGTGTGGTTTTTATTGACCATATGACATGGTAAATCAGGCTGAAAATCTTGGTAAAATAATGAGAAATTCGTTTGAAATTGTATTTTATGGTCTTATAAGGGAAATGCGAGTTATGTCGGACTCCGATTTTGATAAAACTTAGTTGAGAAGAGCATGTTCAAAAACCTCAAAATCCAAATTTTCAGCTATCGAAGTTAATTTTTCGAATTTAGACAAATTTTAAAATTTTTTTTCGACAGATAATAGTGGTACTGGCAGCGTAACATGAATTTGGGACTATTCTGTAAAAAATTCTTTAAAATCGAAAAATGCGCTTTGGCAGTTAAAATTTTGGCCATAACTTCCTCTCATGGTGTATTTTCGATGAACAAATTTTCAAGTATGTTTTCGACCTGCATCTTCGAGTACCTCTGTCTTTTACAAGGCTAATCGAAGTCGAAATTTCAATAATCCCACCATAAGCATATTGTTCATCAAAAGAACATCACGAGACAAGGTTATAGCCAACACTTTAGCTGCAGAAGTGTTACCCAAATTTGGCCATTGAAAATTTGGATTTTCGTGTTTTAAGATTTTCAACAGTCGAAGTTTCATCAAAATCAGAGTCTGACTACGCACATTTCCCTTATTATTAAATACATATAAAGGATGAAAAAATTTTTAAAATGGACGAATTTCTTTTCTACAGATGTAAAATGAAAAGAAACTCATTGTAACAAGATAAGAAAATCGTTTCAAGTTGCATTTTACAGTTGGAAAGGTAAGATCAAAGGCTCCATAAAACTTCAGGCTCATACTCGGGAAATTCCAGAAGACATCTCCCTTTTACGTTACATTTTTTTCTTCTTTGTCAAAGAAAATTTCAAACAGTCATATATTGGGGGAAAATAATAAATCATCAATTATCGTGCTTTACTTATAATTATTAAAGAACTGTTTTCATTCTCAATTTTATTTCTATGGAAAGAAAATTAATTTTGAATTCTCACGTGCACTGTAAAGCTACATTTTAACCCTGAAGAATTTTTCCTTTTTTTTTTTTTCAAAATGAATAAAACTCGATTATTTTTCCAGACAATACAAACAATTGAAGAAAAAAATTCAAGTACCCTTATATCAAAAGAACCGCGAAATTATAAAAAAATCAACAATACATTCATCGAACGGATTAGCTGCTCTGGAATGAAATGTAACATAAGCGCCATGCTAAGTTTCTTGACAATGAATTGAAGTATGTAGGTATGTTCCGATAAACTATGATCACGTCTTTTCAAGGTCACTGATTTTTTTTTCACTTTGCATTTTTCTCGTAAATTAGAAGATAAAACATGGAACACGTTCGTTGTATGCTATTCTTTTTTTCAGCTACGTTATAAGTATGTAATATCTGTACCGGCGCCAGTATGTTTGAACAGTACCTAACCTACCTACATAATGCATAGATCGTCGATCTTTTCGCGTTTCTTTACATGTGTACGCTGTAGGTATAATTTTTTTTTTTTCAAAGTTGTACGCTATAAAGAGAAACACGAGTGAAAATAAACATATCAAAATGTATTATCAAGGTTACATCGGATGAAATTGAAAACTAATCAAGCTGCGTAGTTCGATTGGTGATTTATATTGCTTCGAGTTAACTAAATAATAATGTAGGGCAGAAAAAAAGTTCTACAGCTGGGAAATGGGAAAGTACATAATACATATACACACACGTAGAAATACGTAAGTATGTAATTTTTAATACACTCTCGTTAGGGTTTGTCAATAAGCGAGCAAGGTATTAAATCAACACATTTGAAACCGATCTACAATTTGATTCCATGAACTTACGCAATTCTTTCGTACTAGCACCAAGCGAGACCTACGTACGTTTGAATAAATTGAACCTGCTATATGGTTACAACTCGACCAATTTCATAATAAGTAATTGTATCAAATACATCAAGCTGCAATATTCATACTCGTATAGGTAGAAGCACATACAGGTCTCATTTCCAGATCTGTTGGTCATATTTACACATAAGTACGTGAAATAGAATACGCGGAAATTTTATTATCTGACTCGAATAATTTGGTGAGAACTAAAATCACCTACATCAAGCATACGTTCTTATTGAATAGTTGCAAACAAGAGTTATAATTGTTTACACAAAAGCGAGCATATACATTATTTCGAAACAAGAAAACGATAGTCTGAGAAAAATGCAGACTAATTATTTCAAAATTTAAGATAGCTGGGTACATGGTACGTTATAAAAGTTCTCATATCTATAAATACCTGTAATAAAAACTAAAATTTCTACCTATCTTTTCAGGTATATACAATGATGTCGTGACTACTTTGATAAATTTACACTCGGTTACCATCAGTGGCGTAGTATAGCCAGGAAGATTCAAGCTGTCCAGACATCCTCTTAACTAATTTTAAAATCAAAACTGCTAAAATCCTTGAAAACCTTCGTTTTTCTCTATGAAAGTTCTAGAAATATTATTTCTGATAGTTTGACACTTGGAAAATTTCATTTATTTAAAATAATAGAAGTGATCAGAGGTCCCCTCCCCCTCCCCCTCATAAAAATTGCGTCTATCCCCGGCGTATGATACTCCTATTTCCCTTATTTTTTAGAGTTGACATTTGAGAGGCTTTTATTTAGTTCTTTGCTTGTTTTAATTTTGGTACCACATAAGAACACCTAAAGCGCTAGTGTAGAGTGCCATAATACAAAATAAAATTAATAATAAGAAAAACAGGTCAAAATTTTAAATTCTGTTACTTGTATGAAGTTTTTTGAAGGCCCAGAATTCATTTTATAATTGCTTGGACCCTTTAAGTCTTATCAAGACTCCAGAGGGAAGGAAGAAAAAAATCTAAAATTAATATTTTTCGGTGGGATAACGAAATATAAGGAGGTAAGTTGATTTTGTGATCCTAGATCTGGTACTGATATGACTCCAAAACTTATACGGACCCCACAGAAGGGAGAGGGCCAACAAAATTCAAAATTGACACTATTTTTTAACAATGGTGCCAACGTACAAATAAATCGACTTTGTGATTCCAAAATCAGAACTGATGTGTTTCTAAACCTCATAGTAACTCTAGAACAGGTGCGGGCCATAATCCAAAATTAACAATATTTTGGAGTAGGATATCAAAATACAGGTAATTTGACTTCCTAATTCGAAATCCAGTACTTGATGCAACTTCAAACTCCGTAGTAACTTCAGAAAAAAGAGGGTCAAAATCCAAAATTGATAATACATATTTTTGAGCAACAGTACAGAAATACAAATAAATTGCCCTTGTGATTTCAAAATCGGTACTGATGGGATTCTTAGTCTGAGGTGACGATGAGATTCTTCCTCGGTCTCCCTCGGCTCCTTCTACCGACAGGTGTGTATTGGAGGACCTGTTTTGATGATCTTGTTTCCTCCATGTGTACCACATGTTTTCTCCAATTTTTTCTGTAGACTGTCACTCCAAGTTCCGATGTTATGATCTTAGATTTGACCCTATCTCTTAGGGTTACTTCCGCCGTTTTTTTCACGAATTGCATTTCTGCCGCCACAATTCTTCTTTTATCAGACTTCTTCAGTTCTCAAGTCTCACATCCATATGCTATCATCGGTACCACGAACGTGTTGTACACCTTCAGTCTAGTTTCCCTCTGCACCTTATTACTGTTGAGGGTTCTGTTGATCAGTCCAATGACTCTGAGGAACTTTGCGATCTTGTTACTGACATCTACTTCTCTTCAATACGAAATTTCATTTCCAAGGTATCTAAACGCGTTGACCTGTTCGATAATGTTAAGGTAATAAAATACCTATAATTATAGAATCTTCTCATTCTCACTTTGAATTCAAATTTTTGTCCAGTAATCAATTAAAGCATATTAAACAAGGAAACAATTTCAGTGATGGACTTTTATTTTGTTATTATGGCATTGACGTTGTCAAAAATATAAAACCTCGTTGTTGAAAGAATTATTGAAATTTTTGAAGGGGTATTGCTGCGGTATGGTGCCCCCAGACTTAGGGTACCTTATTCTACGAGCCCAGACAGAAAAAATTCGAGCTGAAAAATTAATTTAATTTACCATTTAAATTTTTAGCCTGATTTTTTAATGACAAATTATCAATGAAAAGCAGCGTGGATGGGGGGGGGGAGGTGTGGCAATGACAGATTTTTATTTTTATTTTTCCCCCCGGAACTAAAAATTATTTGCTCACTTCGATACCGGCCAAAATTAATCAAATCTACGAAATATGCTTAGATTAGCGGCGAATTTTAATTCTAGAGTTGGATTGACCTCGGGTGAAAATTCAGCAGTGCCCAAATTTGAGGAAGAGAGTACTTAGAAGCTTATTCTACCTTCCCTTCAAATTGAACTAGGAGTTTAAATTTAGTATGTAGACTTACTAAGGGTCATATATGTGCCTTTTGGGAGTTTCAACTTTTCAAACTCATTGCACCCCCTCACAGCCCCGAAAATGTGATTTTTTGAACGGGTTTTCTTGTATTTTAAGTTTGTTCCTCGCATAACTACCCTGCAAATGAGCTACGAAGTTGAAATTTGGTTACGTCCTAAATGTGCCTCTTGGGGGTTTCGATTTTTCAAGCTTATTGCACCCTTTTACAGCCCCAAAAATGTATTTTTTGGTTAGTTTTTCTTATTAAGAGCAGCTCCAGCGAAACGAGGACTCGAACTGAGGTTTATTTCTTACACATATATATATATATATATATGAATCTGGCATCTAGATTTAGCGAGTTTTTAAAAGTGTCCTTTTGATGGTTTGAATTATGTACTTTAAGATCACTTTTTACCCCTACCGCTGATGAGAAAAAAAAATTAAGCAAATAGCACCTCAGACTGCAGTTGTGCCCAAACCCTGAAATTTCTTTCGAAGGGCTAAAAACGCTCCGTTGATACCATTTTTTCCACTTGCATTTGTATTTTGAGTTCTTATCATTCGACTAGAATTTCGTCGAGCTGAATGTTGATATAATATTGTGCAGCCAAGTCGTAAGTATAATATACGAGTAAACCGGATAACACCCACGGAAATTAATGTACGGCGCCATCGTCAGTTCTTCTTTGCGTTCATATTAACCACATTTGGAGTTAGGTTACCTCTAATAGTACATAATACAACCGAAAATTAAAAGGTGATATAATGTAACTGCCGCGATACCTTAATTACCTAAATAACCATCGTGCTCGTAAAAAAATTTCAAGTCAAATTACATACACTGTAATTTGACTCGTAGATATAAGGATATCGCGTAAGTAGATTTTATCTTTTTATAATATCCAACAGAAATCGTGAACCTTTTTCAACAGGTACCTATCCTACGTACCTACCTAGGTTAGGTGAAATGAAATAATGGAATCATGAAAGTATAAAAAATGTACCTGGGTAAATCTGCACTCTACCGCGTTAAATTTGAATTTACGTTGCACCTACGGTAACGAAAAAAAAGTTTAAATACATTGCGGTTATTTGCTGACCTGCTAGCGGGTTATTTACATAGATCTTTACTTCGTTACACAACGAAGTCAATTTAAACGCAGGGGTACAATTAGTGTCTTCATCATTTCAGCAATATTATACCATTTTTCCATACATACGGTAAGTGTACGAGAACCGCAACAGTGTGACCGTAGGTAAGCTAAATGAACACTGAACATGCTCAAGTGGCTAAATTACAATCATCAGCAACGTAATCAGTGCCACTGCAGCTTGTAACGTTATTATTAGGCCTAAAGATGCTCACAGACCCAAATGGAACAATCCCCTTAGTATCGATAAATTTATCATTAAATCAACGTTGATATGATTCAATTGACTCTACGAGAGGTAAATAGATAGCGAATACTTCAGAAAAATTAAAACCAAAAAATGTACATAAAATAATGATAGGCAGTAAATATCATAAACCTTGCGTAGAATTTTAAAAATACATCAATTTATATTTTGTATGTACTTATTTGAAGAAATTAAAATGTAATAATCTGTTCATTACGGTGGGCATCAACAATGGTGTCCGAGCAGCTCTCAAAGTAATGAAATAACACAAGGAAAAAATTGACGGTCTACTGCTTCCGAATCATATAAGCACACTCATACCATCAACTACTTCGCAAATAAACATAACCCGATAGTGAATATACGAAGACCGCATACCGTTCGATGTCCTATATTTCGGAGTCTTTCTCATCAATGTGCAACGAAACCGGCACCAACCAAACCAAACGTTATACGCCAACTACAGTTTCCATAATGTTTATTTTCAAAGTTCATCTCGTATGTATTTTTTTTTTTTTTTTTTTTTTTTTTTTTTGAATCAATTCGTGTCCGTTTAGAAAGACATTTTTTTTTTCACTTCATACCTATTTGTAATGACCTCATACCCGAGATACATTCTTTTGAGAATTTTTTTTTTTTTATAATGCAATACTTATCATCATCATTCATCACCCATCACAAATCTAATTATATTGATAGCTTAACACCAATGCCAATACCCACGTTAAATATAAACACATATAATTCGATCCCAATGCAATGGCGCGATTCTCTCGATCACGCAGACACTATTTAATAAATATTTTTCCACTGAAAAACAATCCCAAGACAAATTGATCAATTACCTACCAATAAATAAGGAACGAATAACGAAATAATAAAGCCGAGCACACTTAACATCAGATACTTACTTACGTTTCCATCAACTATTAAACATTACCAACTATGTAGTATTTATAAACGGATGGATCATTGCCCTACATTTACGAATACGTCTCGACTATGCCGTGTTAAATGAAACTGACACTGAATGCGAGGCATTAAATAGAATACCAGACAAAATACTTCTATTTCCCAGAAGGATGTTGGTGGTTTAATAACGTTACAAAAAAATCGAGTCATTTTTTTTTTTTTCATTTTTATTCGTTCGTACGATTCACCTTCCTACCAAATATTTTAAAATGAAAAAATATCAATATCGTTTCGTTATACTTTATAGATTATAGTTTTGTTTTGCTGTTGTTTTTTTTTTTTGCCAAGAAATGAAGCATTTATAATGTATACCTTTCTTTTAACCTTGGATCTCTTCACTGTTCTAGTTACCGTAAATTGTACATGTACCACATAGCGATCATACGGATCAAGGTTATAATCGGACTTTATTTCAGACTCTCATTCCACAAATTACTTTTACCATACATTAATCTATTGTTAGTATTGAATAACTCGTAGGTTGGTAGGTATAGTAGGAAGCTCGGTCCCTTGTGTTCCTTGTGTTCAAGAAATTGAATTTTTTGATGGCGTTCGATCTCGTACCTCTCTACCTATATGCTATGTATTTCACTTATACGTATACATACAATATTATACCTATACACTTGGTTCTTTGTGTAGAATCAAATTAATGTAAACTCGGGAACATTTACTGTCGATGGTTTTTTAGTCTGAGTACTTGCTGTCGACCTACCTTCCCAGCCACCTAGTTCCTAGTTGCTTGATTGTATGATAATCCTGCTTCAAATATTTTTTTACACAATTCGCAATTTTTTGTTTGTCTTTATTCGGTGTACATTTCATAAAAACTGCGAACAATGAACTCGATTTTCTCTTTCTCGATGTAAACGAAGATTGATAATTTTTCCTTCCAGCTTTGTAAAATTACTCTAAATTTAAATATAAAGATGAAGCAAATTTTATTTTGTTTTACAGAAAAAAAAATCTAATATACGAACTACGAACACCACCTCGATATTTCGGTTAAATCTTATGGTTGAATTTATTTCTTAAGGGCCATTGGCCAGAAAAATGAGTGAAATTTAAAGTATACGGAGGATGACGTAGGACATCTAATTTCAAAAAATTTAATTTTTCTCACACGATGTTACCCGTTGAAAATGATACAAAAATTCCCACAAACTTACCAGTACGAAAATCTCGATTATATCGCGAAGAGTTGACCTGGTCCAAAATTCGATAGTGTATCATAGATTAGAAATATCTTCCTCTACGACTTCGCTTTCATGTAAATTTTTTATAAGATGCATTGTTTTCGAGAGAAAAGGGAAAACGTGTTTTAAGCATTTCGAGAAAAAAAATACATCATTTCGCATCTTTCAACCAAAAGTTCAGCAACATTAGCGAGCCTATGATTGAAAAATGAACTATTCAGCGAGATTCCGCATTTAAACTGACATTAATCTGATGGACGAATGCGAGCGAAAGAGGGAGGGGCGAGTTCAATACCGTTTTTTAAGTTCTGTAAACGAAAAAACTTGTTCATTTTTTCAAAAGTGACTATATTTTATAAAGCTGTAGAAACTATAAGGGATGTAGGCGGATAAAATTTCGTAAGAAGACGTTTTGCAACTCCACGAAACTAAAACGAAAACGCAAATATTATTTCGTTAGGTATTTTACATTATTTTTTCATCATCAAAATTTTGCTGCAATTTATACTAAGAGGTCATAATTTTTTTAAGCACAGAAAGAATATCAGACCCATTGAGCATTTCGTTCTCTTGGTTGGGTGAGAGAGGGGGGGGGGTAGAATTTTTATAGGCTAAGTTCAAATTATTTGTGGACCCAAAAACAAAATTGATGTGTTCTCAAGCAATGGTATATTTAGATAAAAATTTTACGGGTCCAATCTCCCTCCCCATCCGGGGTTGGATAAACTGAAATTTTTTATATCCATCCCATATTCACGCAAGTTATATACCTTCCCTCGGCTACACTTATACCTCCTAAATCAAAGCTGGCGAAGTGAATTTTTTCCATGGGTCGTCAACGAAAAATCACTAAAGCCCTGATGGTGAAAATTGAAACATGGCTCATATAAATGATATGGGTGACAAAATGCAGGATTTTTTGTGCTCTGCCGCTTTCCCGTGCATTTAAGTTCAGTTTAGATTTTCTTTTAACGTTGCTAAATAATTACATACATATGTATTTACAAAATATGAAAAAGAAAAAGTGTATTGATGAAGTACTTGAACATTCCAAAACAACACTTGAAAATAAGTAGAATCGAAATTCCATTACAAAGTATTAAGATCACAAACTGGAGATTGATGGATAAAAAATTAAAAAAAAAATCGTACTTAAACATTCAAATCAAAACAATACCTACTTGAAAATAGATTAAGTCAAAATTCGAGATCACGATAAACTGAAAGTTGATTCTCTTAACTTATTTTTCAAAATGAAATCATAAAGCAATTTTTCGGAGGTTTTAAAAAAATGGTAAAAAAAAGGATCAAAGTTGTAAAAAGAAGATATTTTACTGGAGAGGGAAAAAAAATCAGAGAAAGCGATTGAAAATTGATATTTTTTCTCCATTTTTCCAAATCCTAATCTCCTCACATATGGCTAAACCCACCACTACTCTACAATCATACGTGATGAAGGAGGGGTATCCTCTTTGGGATTCTGAACAACACTGGTTCCATCGAGTACGGTCGTATGATAGCTAACTTTGATATAAAATAGAAATAACCGATTTTTGGAGTGGTTTTTACGGACAATTTGTGAAATAGGAGGCGGAAGAGTGGTTTGAGCGAAATTTTGCACACTACTCAAAATATTCCCAATACTTCACGCTACAAATTTCATTTCAAAAATTTTTCGGTACCGGTCATATGTGAGGAGATAGAGATGTTTCTGAGAAAAGGGGATGGATTACGGGAGGAGGAGGGGGAGAGGGTCAGAAAAATAGGCACCCAAGCTAAATTTGTTTTTTAAAAGTCAAAGCTCATTTTCGGCCATTTGCATCTGTGCCACGTATTCCTAACTACTTTTCCAGTAGATTTTTGTGCCTTATTCATAACATCGAATGATTTGAATTTTTTCGCTTCATTTTTTCTTGAACTATCCAACGAGATGATTTTCCTATTTGAAAAATAAATACACGAATCCGGAATAATTCTAGGAAGTAAACTAACGTGGGATTGATGCTCCCCAATAGGATACCCTAGCTACCGGCACGAATTTTTTTTCACTTGTTTATTAGCCTTCGTTTCTACCTCCCTTCTAATCTATGCACCTTACCTACAGACATGTGCTCTTTTCAACACAGAACACAACAAATGTATGTGTAAAATTAATACGAAAGAAAGATTGGCAATGGATTGGCGATCTGTAAAGCGAATGAATGAGCCCTCGAAGGCAACATGTTTCGACAACCATATTTACATATCACAATGTATGCTCTAATTGAAATTACGCTGTCACGTAATGCTCCAGGAAAATTGGTAGCGATCTATGAAAATTACGCGTGCCTCATGCATCAGTTAAGTTGAATACAAACAATAACTCGTAATAATAATTTTATCGACGGAGCGTAGGTCTATATATAAGTAGAGGTAACTGTGCGAGCTGATATTAATTTCATGCTTCCCAGATATTCCATTGGGTTTCAAAATTTCGGTACTTATTTCGAGACATAGCTAATTATCAAAATATATTAAAAAATTTTTTCACTTTTTATCACACGTATGTAGTTGTATGTAATTTGGGGGAGAGCTGGGTAAAGTAATACGTGTACTTTCATCGCGGAAGTAAAGTATATGTTAGGTAGATATGTACAACTATGTGCAAATATGTAAATTAATTTAACACATTTACACAACAGAAAAAAAATTTGTATATTTATAAGAAGAGGAAATAATATTCATATAGCCAAAGGTATACCGTTGTCTAGATGGATCGATACACGATCACGATTTTATTTCTTCTACGTAAAATGAATTCGAGTTCGCGCAACCATTTACAACTATGTACCTAAACCTATCTAATACGAGCAAGGTCGCAAAAAAAAAAAAAATTTAAGTAGCAAATACGCATATTTTCAGACATTTAACACCCTCACACAATTAACTAGATACACGTAAATGTTTTAGGCATAATATAAGATAACCACGAGATTCGTGGATCTAACCGAAACGCTACCTTTTAATAGGTTGGTATGATAAGGTTATTGGTACGAATCACGCCTATTATCACCTTGACTGTTAATGACGTAATAAATTCAACAACTGGTTAATGATGATTAAACATTTCATAGGTATAGGAGTATAGGAAAAGGCATCATCGAAATGCGTAACAATTTCAGTTTAAAATTCGCTTCCGGCTAGAATGGTTAAGGCGCGATGCAAACGTAAGCTGTCTATGCCTGTACAGAAATGACACATACTCTCCGGAACACCCTAACACATCCGTGCACGTTGAGGTCCGTGAACGTTAAATAACTTTCTCGATGCTTCATCTTCGTGATAGATTTCTCTCGATGACCTGTACTTACATATAATACCCGTAGTATATCTGTGTACTTCGCGTTCGGTTCCTCCGCTATTACAGTTTCCCCCTCGCCTTATAATCCTATCGTTTCTTACACGTTGTATCGCTACAAAGATATTCGTTCATCTGCGAGATGCAGTTTCACGAACACTCCACCACCATCGGAATGGTAATTTCAATTAGAAGCTTTGACACATCAATCATCGCCAATTTCAAACATCACTAGCAAAACTAAACTGGTATTCTGCACTATTCGCGATATTTTCTCGGTAACCTGCAGCAACCAATTCGCTTGTTTTTTTTTTGTTTTGTTTTTGATTTTCACGATGACGGTGATTCTTCATTCTGCACACACTGCACACAGCAGATACGTTTCTTATACACAATGATGTACGCAATACGTACGGCAGATTGTCGAAAGTAGGTCCGATCCTTTTTGATATTCGGTAATTACCTACTACGTTATGCTTATTAAAACGTACCGTGGCGTACTCGACGAATATTTCGATAAATATTGCCGAAAAAATGTATGTACACACGATGCTTGCGGTAACACGATATCTTCAGCAAACGTAAACGTTTACGAGTATTCAACGCGATGATTTATTCTCTCATACCACACACAACAGAGTACCTACCGGTATGGTAGTAGTAAGTACCTACGTAAGTGCATGCACAAGCACACAGAGTGAAATTTAAAAGGCACTAGATTACGAATTTACGACGATTCGTATTGTACGGATTGGTATGCCACACGCATACATACGATGGCTGTTTTATTTCACTTTATATTCTAATAGCAAAATTTATTTTCAACCATCAACATTGATTTCCGCCCACATAACGGTTAATTATAATTATCTTATTCGCATAACGTTCGGTTTAAAATATGTAAGTACCTACAAATAGAATAGGCGTACTTCATTTATACCTATACCTATCCCAACATTCACTTGCATGTTCAAATTTAAAGGTCAAAACACTCGAACCGTCCGACAAAATCAAGGTAAAAGATAACACACCATTTTCAATGTCAAATGATATACTTTTCCATCGCAATCTTAATTACGCTAATGTTCAATATCAGAGCAGAGGAAACCTATTAAGTATTCTTATCAGAAATTAAGAAAATGGTAATATTGTGTTAATGCAGCATCGCACTTATCACCCTTTATTTCACGCGCATCCCTTTAAAAATAATTTTAATGGAACGATACCTATAGTAGATGTACTTCCATAAATTTATTGGTATCTAGTCTACTTCGATTCGAGTAATTGTATCATAGTTTTCTCGGAAAGAACATGCAACATCGACGATAAATATAGGAAAAATATCGCTGCTGAGTGAGATAAAAAGGGAGGATTGTGGAATGCTTGAAATGAATTTGTAAATGAATATATACTTTTGACTTGATCGAATATAAACTTACATTAGATTAAATTGAAAAAATATTTAAAGGTACCTATTCAATTCTTAGATAAAATGTTTTAAAAAAAGGAAGCCCGTTCATATCGTTCATAAGCTTCAACTTATATGAAGCTATGTGTGGCATGTATTTAATAAGTACTTCCTTGCATTTCCATTGATTGGTCAGTTACGAATATACCAACACATTTAGCCTCACAGGTTGCTGTTGAATATCGCGAGTCGCAAAATATCTCGGTAGTTTTGATTCACTGAACCAGAGTCTTGATTCGCAACGTTGAAACCATTTCAAGCTTGGGAAAAATCCACAATTTCATTACAGTTTTAAAAATGTTTCGAAAAATTGTTCTAACGCATTTAAAAATGTATTGAAAATTTTGAAACTGCATTGCAACGGTTTGATCTGCTTTTGGCCTGTCACATATGTAGCTGCGCTACGTTTTATTCTGCTACGCTACGTTTTTCAAAGTTGACACGCGCAATGAAAAATTGCGCATGTCTCAAGCTTACTATCACTTATCATGCGTTGCACGCGCAACGCAACGCAACGTTCTCGTTTTGGCGCAAATTTTTCATTGCGCGCATTGACGGGAAAACATAGCGTATCAGAATAAAATGTAACGTTGCGTAACTAGATATGCGACAGGCCAAAAGCAGATCGAAACTGATGCAGTGCAGTTTCAAAATTTTCAAGACATTTTAAATACTTTAGAACTATTTTGAAGCTGTATCGGAGCGGTTTTGAAACGGCTTCAAGCCAAAATTACTGTTTCAAAAGTGTGACTTCACAGATTGGAATAAAAGTGCAATTGAACTCAGGTCCCAGCAATAACGAAAAAAATGAAAGTAAACAAAATACAATTTTTATTTTGTTTTTCTTTTTTTCAGAGGGTTAATGAAGAATGAAATCAATGAACTTAAATCAACCAAACATGAAGAACAACAGGTACTTTCTCCTCTAATTTTCAGAAACAGGGAACAGCCTTCGCATGAAATTTAATTTCAATAAATATTGAGAAGTAAAACGAGAGCTCCTGAACTTCTGATTTCAGTTTCTTCAGACTATACACATTGAAACTACAAGATGCCCATCTGATGGCCTCAAGAGTGAAGGCAACCAGTAAAAAATCACTCACAGTTCATTCTGTAAAAGCGCTGATCTTCAAGTCTGGGCTATTGTTTAGAAGACAAGCTTCCATTCAGAGTAGCTCTTTCTGTAGACCAAAACATGACCAAATCTGACAACGCTACATAACTTTGCGGCAGCTCAAGTAAACACTGAGATCTTAACCAATCAAAATGCAAAATAATTTCAGAGCATGCCTCTTTGGGACTTAGTGAACACTGCTCCCAACGACTATATCACGAACAACTCGTAACTGGGATTTAGTGTAATCTCTTTACCACTATGACCTGCAGATGGGCATCTTGTAGTTCCAGTGTCTATACTACATGCTCAATTGCCAGACCTTTGGCTGTAATTTTTTTCATAAAAATATATTTACAAGTACAGAAGTTGACCACATTATGAGAGTCTGTATCTTTTAGCAATTTGCTTTATGAATATCTGGATTTTATCCGGAATGTAAATTTTCAAAATTCTTGATCTTTGACGATCAAACTGAAGGATTTCAAGTTTAACTTCAATTCATCAAATTTTTACTTGTCAAAAAAATGATTTTCTGTAAGACTACTTTAATGTGTTGGGAGGGGGGGGGGGAGAATGTGGCATGCATATTTCCAGCGACCGAAGTTCCATTAGAAAATTGCATAGATAATCGATTCGTGATGTCAAAATTAAAAATTTGTTAGGCATCAAGTTGTTGAACGGTTTCTTTTTCACAAATTGTTAGTTTTTCAATCATAATTCAGCTTGCAGGATTTTAGTAAATTTTCAAAAAATTGTTAAAATCAAAAAATATATTTCAGCAGCTCAAAGTTTGGTTACACGAGATTTTTTGACATGCTTTTTCGATTCAATTTAATTTAAATTTGAATCGATCGTTATGGAAAGTCGTTTTAGTCATAAATAGATTACCATTCCAAAACTTACTTCTTGGAATTTACAATACTTCCCTGAACCTCTGAAGATCTAATTTGCAAACCTTCTAAATTTGATTCACTCCATCATATAATTATGCAGATCAGATGTAGGTATATTAAGCAGCTAATTTTTTAGCTTCACATATTTGGAACGAATCCTTATATGTAATATACTTAACCTACGCAAGTTCTATTCATTTTCCTATGGTTTAGTAAGAAATTGATGTTTTCAAATATTTTCAAATAAAAATTCACTATTTAGGTAAATGATATAAACTCTATAACAAAACTAGCGAAAAAATTTCCCTTCTGCGAAGCATCTTACTCATAAAAAAGAAGTTAGTAAGTAACATAAGCATTCGAGAAACTACTAACACCACTCGATACTTTACATATGTAGATACTTATACCTACACGTGTATAATTAAAAGTACCTACACTTCTCAGTCTTTGAAAAAAAAAAAAAAAAAAAAAAAAAAAATTTAAAAAAAAAAAAAAAAAAAAAAAAAAAGGTAGTCATCCAATGTCTGATTTTGCACCAAAGAAATTCTATAAAATATGAATTTTTTGCATTAGGTAATACCTTAGTTTATGTAAATGATCAAATTAAAACATAGGAAAAAAAAACTAAACCGGGATGCAGCGATTATGGTTACGTTTTTAAAATGATGACTCATGCAAAATAAATGGCAAAAGTACCTACCTAATCTAACTGTAAAAAGAAAAGTAGTTTACCTTGGATTATTTCCACGTTCAAAAAAATCAATATTTTTAGACAGCAGAGATGAAAAATTCACGATGAATTTTTGCAATACACTAACGTTAGATTTCCAGTCACATATGTTCGTACATTGAAGTACGACGCTTCTACAAATGTAAAATATATAATTAAGGAATTATTATAATATTCGTAAATTACGATCAATTTTTCATAAAATCACGAATCGAATGCATTATTATACAGAAAAAATTTTCATTACAGACATTCACTTGAAAGAAAAAAAAAGATACCGATTTAAATTATTAGCTAGTATCATCGCTCAATTTGACCGCAACATTATTTTTAATTACGATGCAATGATTGCATTTTCAATCTCGTACAACCGCATAGTGAATTATGATATTGTCATCAGTATATAGGTAGGTATAAAATTTCCCTTTTTATATCGAAAAAAAAAACACACATTCGATTCAGGTCATTTAAAAAATGAAAATCGAATTTATTCTTCTTTCCCTCCTGGTCATCGGCAATGAAAACAAATTAAAATGTAAATTGAAGTGTTACACCGAATGTGTTATGAACTGATAGAAACTCCAATAAACTACAGACTGCTCTTTACTCACCGTAGTAGATACAGATATAGGCTACAGATTATATTAAGTACACGAACTTTTTAATCAATGATATTTGCAATATTGGTACGTCTACGTATTTACATATTACTCTCATATCAATAATTAATATTTCTATAATCGATGTAAATTTAATTTCACATCGGTACATTGCCATAAATTGTATAAGCACTTGTAAATTTGTAATTAGAATTTTTACAATTACGAAACAAACCATTGTCGTATTGGAAAAAAATCTGATAAGGTAGGTGCGTGATATTTACATTCCTCACAGAACAGTGTCGGTGTTCCTAAGTTCAATGAAATATTCAATGGAAAATAATAATACATCATATACCGTTGCTTAGGCTGTTGGGGGCTAAGGTAGTAAGTAATTAAGTAAAACTTGTAAATAATATACATTAGACATAGACAGCCAGATACCTATACCTACATATGTGTATACGGTAAGGTGTACGTACGCTACGTAGAGAAGTCATTAAAAAACGATTCGTAACACATATCACTACGGTTTAAAGTTGAAAAGACATGGTCATTGATGTTTTAAGATGACCAAGACCAACGATTGCAATTTCGTTTGATTTTTTTCACCACGCTTTGATTGGATCGTTTCACACATGGGTATATAACAATAAAGTATAGTTACTTCGACATGAATAGAAACCTGTGCGTGAGAATGGCGATCGAATATTTTCGCAGATTAAGAGAGCAACACGTACCTAATTATCAATTGACGAAATGAAGAATTTTTTTCATTTATTTTTTTGGCGTTTTTTTCAACGTCATAGCTCTGAACCTACTGGTACGGAAGTAATGGTAGTGAAATTTGAAATCGAGAAAATTGCAAATTAATTATACAAATATTGAGATTTCTAGACATCCATCGATCCGGTCGTATCATAAATTATCCCGTACATAATGTGTATAGTATAAGGCAACTCCTACCTATGTAGATTAATTTATGCGTCGAAATTCAAAAGAAAATAATTCTACTCATTTTCACCTTATTGGAAATTTTACAAAAGGTCATTATTATACAAGAACGAAACTCTTAGCGCTGTCGAAGACCTATTACATAAAATCAGGAATACGTACAGGCTATCAAATAGGTGTTAACACTCTGTGCAGCACTACGCAGGCTATCTAATCTATCAATAATGAAGATCGAAAAATCTTCACGTAAACGTAAGTAATGAAACGATGTACCTAGTACCTACTAGTCGAAGGCGATACATAGACGGTGGACGAAGAATAAAAGTGCAAAAATTGACACCGATGATCTCTACGAGTAAATATTTTCGACCGACAAAACGGTTATAGGCGATAATAATACGAGTACACGTAGACTACAACTACAGGTATAGGTATAGGTATAGGTATAGGTTTAGGTACACGTAAATACATACTACATAGAGCTGCATAACGGCGCGCGTAGAAAAATAGTAAAAAAATATTCAATACAAACGACGCTAAGCTGGGCGGATTTTTTTTTTTTTTTTTTTATTCAGGAGAACCGGAATGAGATAATTAATTATTCCGATTGCGAAGGGCGACATTGGAGCCACGAGAGGTTTTTTCAGTCGGTATAGAACCCGAAGTAGAACCAGTAAACGTAATGTAAGGAGGAAGACACACCAAAGAAGATGGAATGAATCGAACAAGTATGGTAGCCGGCAGGAGGCACGTAGTCAAGTTCAACGATCCTCTTTCACCTGTACGACTAATCCGACGCCGGTTCCTCGCGCCTTTTGTGAATTCCAATCCATTTGGTAAAGTAAATTGATAGGCTACGTCGTCTACCGATACCCCTCCACTTTTCGATAAATGTTTATAGGAAATTTTAATTTACTCGAACGTGTCGGGAATTTGAAATTCATTCAAATAGAGTACGAACGTAAACTGAGTTACACTTATCTTTTACCTATACGTAGGTTGGGTATAGTTACTCTTATACTCGAGTACTACAGTTGCAACGAAACAATAAAATCAAAACAGTCTAATTACTCTTCTCTGTTTCTCTACCGCTTTGGAATTTTATTTTTCTTTTTAAAATGCGTTATTTAGCGTTATACATATAGCCATTGTACCTAGATAGATATACCTACTTCCACTTCTGCGTAAACCGGTTCGTTTAATTTAAAATTACTGTACGAAAGATGACCTCGTCGCGTGATCAAAAAAGTTTTACAGGAGCTTATCGTATATATGCATACAATTTTGTCTTTTTCATCATTAAGTATATGCCGTACAGTATACGGAAATTTAATTTATATCTTACCATCTTTTGTTGACCTGACCGGTTGCCAAATGAGTCGAAACGATGGAATTTTTCACCATATAAAAAATTGCCCACGCTAACTTTCGACATTTTAACACACGTTTCGATAAACGATAAATAGCTGCGTGGTGTGTGTGTGTGTATTCGTAAAAACGTACTTTTTGAACAGATCGCTTAAACCACCCATAACGAAGCTTTAACGAAATTTTGTTTTTTGGCGTTATTTGCTCAGTTCTAGAAATGTTTCTACTACATTTTTCGTGACCTAGCTAACAGCTATAAGTCAGATTTGATATACAAAATATCTATAAATCACCACTTTTGAATAAAAAATGGATGATAATTCCATACAGATATTGAAAAAATCCTCATGAAGTCTACTCAAAAAATCGAAGTGGCTGAGATATGTCATTTTCAAAACTTTATTCTCGTCTGAACCTGCAGATCACTTTTAAAATTCATAGAAAAAAATTAATTAACATAAAAATTTGCTGTTCACGCTAAAGCACAGTACTTAAAGATATACTCTCGAGTATATGTGATAAAAAATCAAAGGGGGGAGGGTGAACTGGTTCTTAAAATAATATAACAAAATAAATGAACAAAAACATGGTTAAAAATGTGTAACTGTTTTATTTTGTGAACAACTTTTTAAAAAGTCATCATGACAAAAGGCGTATATAAGCTGGATTTTTCGAAGTCAAACTCCCCCCCCCCGCCCGTTTTAAAAATGCATTTTTGATAGTTAAAACGTTGCATTTTTTCAAAATTTTGTCCTACTTGTTATTTACTTTATTTTTGAAAGTTTACACTAAAATGTACCGCTCCAACACTCAGAAAAATCTAGAACCACCTCCATTAGATATTTTTAGATACGCAAGTGATTATAATAATCACTTGATTGAAAATTTCAAAATGAACGGTATTGAAGAAAAAAAGATTGTTAATAATCTTTGAACAAAAATAGAAAAAATTATTTTCATTTAGAAGATAGATAAATGGAGAAGAAGCAAGACGATTGCACCACAAGCAAGGAATATAAGTGAGCGAACGTGGCAAAAGAGCAAGAGTGAGACTGAAATTGTTCCTGAACCATGACAATTTAAGTACAAAAAACCTCTAGTTGAAAATTTTTTAATTTCTCTATTTTTTTTTGTATAGCTACTAAAAAAACTATTACGAGCTTTCCACTAAAATTTATTAAAATGAGTAACGGCGCGGCTTCCACTCACTGGCCGAAGTAGTAACTTTAAGATTTATGACGTAAAAAATACATCGAACGTTGAAAGATGGAAAATCATAAATTTTTAAGGAAAAAATTGATATTCCCATATTTTACATTTATTTTTCACCTGGTAGGAGGCAGTTGACCAAATATGTTTTGATGTCCTGAAAAATTGTCAGATTTTCATTGAAAACTATAATCATTTAGTCGACTCGATACCGACCAAAATCGCTTTAAAAAATCCACTTTTTCAGGGCTGATAGGGGGTGCAATGAGTCAGAAAAGTCGATCTACCAAAAATCACATCTATGTCCCGTACTAGTCTACATGTGGAATTTCAACTTCCTAGCCTTATTTGGAGAACTGATAGAGGTGATAGCATGTTTTCAAAGTTAAAAGAAAGGAAACCCCTATATTTCCCTTCCTAGTTAACGTAGAAGGCTGACTTTCGCATATATTATGCAACTTTTATTTTCCTATCGATTGGCGTAAAAATAAACAATGTTTGAGATTATTGCTTCCGAGCACACCCTTACCGAAATTTGAACATAATTAAATTATTATCCGAGGTCAAGCCAACTCAAATGTATCAAATCGGCCGCCAATCTAAGCCTGTTTCCAAAATTTAATTGAATTTGGCCGGTATCGAACTGAGCAAATCAATTTTAGTTTCGGGGGGAGGGGGGTAAAAATAAATATCTGACATTCCCAAAAATGATCATAATGGTTTTCTAGGACCCCAAAATGGATTTTGTTGATATTCGCCTCGGCCCTCATCTACTGTGTATCGATAGACCATAACAACCTGATTTTCATAAACCAAGTCATAGAAAATCACGATAATCATTGGAGTGGTTCAAAAATACACGTAAAAATTGTTTTGTTTTTGGATTTTGTTCTTCACCCTTTGAAGATGTTCCTTATAAGCCAAAAACACCGCATAAAAATTTTCAGGTCAAAAAAATAATATTACGTGGTGCCACACCGAAGTTTTGTTATTATGGTTGAAATGGCCCGATAGCAAGGAAGCTCTACCGCGTGATTGTAGTAGAACGCCGAGCTTGTTCGGAGTAACGCCTTTACATACGTTTCCATGTTTGTTGAACTGATGTGCCACGCTGTCACAACGACTTCAATGGGTTCCTTTCTATGCGTTTCACATATTTAAATGCTTAAAAGCAATTATCAGACCTTTACACTTTTATTAAAAATATATACGTAAAGGCACATCATTCGAATAGTTTTAATCACAAGTGTCAAACCAACAGATCTAGGAAAAATCTACCAAAAGTACCTACCCAAAAAAAATATCAGAAAATAGTGAATGAAAAACAGAATTTAAATATTTTTCACTCCACAATTGTCGATTCCACTTTAGAAAAAATGAGAAGGTTACTCAATGCCAACGTTTGAATTTTCGTAATGCATTGTTAATCAGAAAACATAAAAAAATCACGACGTAAAAAATTCAGAACCCTTTAAAAAGGGATTTCAAACTACATTCACACTTCTAGAGGACTCCACTCACGCGCTATTTAGAACGTGATGAAATAATAAGCAATGCTGTGCTACGAAAAAATTACCAGGTCAATTCTGACCGTCCCACGATGATCACGTGGTGTAGTAGCGTACACATTGGGCATATACCACTGCAATATAAAACCCTGATATAGCACCCCTAAAAATTTTTTACCGACCGAATTTTTAAAACTAATTTTTATTTTTCAGGGGGCGAAAAACTCAAAATTCCGAGAAAGAAAAAAAACCGTACCTTTAACCACACTAAAAATTATGCATACCAATTGAGAGTGTACCTCTACCCACCTACCAATCTACGATTCTTTCAAAATTCAGATTAAAATTAAATCTCTTTTTTTTCCCCTCGATACTGATACACATTTATTTGAACTTCGCCAACGTGACTAGTTATACCTTTAAATAAGTACACCTGAAAATGAATCCGAATTCTGTATTTTCATTATTACAACTTCGCTATCGCATTATTTCCATCAATACCCGATAATTATGATATGGGATCGAGCATGCAACTTGAATGTAGAATTCTCGTTCATATACCTGCACTAAATATAGGTAAGCATATACGATTAAGTAGGTATTAACCGTTTACGGCAGCACACTTGACTATTTTGAATTTTCGGAATTTTAAAGGTAAATTGTAGCGTGTAGAAAAGTAAAACAACCGGTTTTATACGGAAAGTATGTTAATTTACAACCACCGAAATTCCAAATTAGGAAAAGGTAGATACCTCGAAGCAGATATATTTAACGGTACTCCCTTATGTCTCGGTACGTATCATTGATATACCTAGGTACATTATACTCGCATCTTTCGATTAATTTTCAATAGTCGAAAGATTACGGTACCCAACTATCGATTGTATACGAGTAGCATAGTAAAACGACGTCAGGTTAGAAGTTACACAGACCCTTTTTTTTTTTTTTTTTCATCGCTTGCAAGACAGTATTGTTTAAAATCAAACCATATCTTTAAAATCGAACGCCCATATTTGTTAGTACACGCATAAGGATATTCACGGTTCATCTTTCATAAGGTATCTAGGGGTATTGTATATACCTTTACTTTACCTATATGATCAGAGGTGGAGGAGGAGGAAGATGAAGAAGATTTATACAATAATTATTCCATACTGTGATTTCACGTTACAGCTCATAGCTGTCAACGTGTTTAGCATAATTTAAAAGATAACTGAAATATTCCAAGTTACGTGTTGCGGAATAAGAAATTATATTAATTTGCTGTGCGTTGAACTCGCTCTCTGTTGCTGTTGTTTTTCACGTTCCAAGAGCCCATCGTCGTATGAGTTGGTATACCCGGATGGCAAGTAGGTACTAGGTACTAGATAGAGTAGGTACCAGGTAGGTATAGGTACTACGTAGATAGATAGATGGACGGTTACTCGCCATAGGTGTGTCTAAAAGTCGAAGTTCGAGTTTATCGAGTCTTCTTGGTAATTGTTATTACAGTGGCTAGTCGAGTCGAACCAGTGACGTTAATGTATCAGAAATCAATCCGTACGAGAAATTCACTCTTCAAAGTGCACGTAGGTAGGTCTGCGTATATAGAATTTCGCGCCTCTAAAAAAAAAATTCGATCATTTTTAATACGAGTTAGATACCTACCTATATATAACCATTAAAAGTAAAATACGAACTAAGGTAATCATTCGCGTTGACCAATTCATTCACCTCGTGCCGGTCCTCAATTTAAATTACGCAATTGCGAATACTTTATAATTCCACCCATTTAATTCATTTTCACTCGAATGCTCTCGAAGAAACCATTAAAATCGTAGATTTATGTGCATACTACAATTCGTCCGTATAATACGTTTAATACGTATTATGTATCTATAGAGATACGTATACGTACACAATGTACGTATAAGTACCTACATATAGCATTATACGTATATACCTGGTATACGCCAACGCGAAATAGATCATTCTTTTTTTCTTTTTTTTTTTTCCTTTTCTTTTTGAATATTCACTACATCGTGTTACATGGACGCTTAACCATTCGTCAACATCTTTTATATTTATATACGCACACGCCGGGCAGCATAAAAAGGCGCAATAAAATGTAAATCAAGATGAAGGTGAAACACTGAAACAATGATGTCAAAAAGACCATCATTCTCCATGTTTTATTATGTAATTCAATTACGCGGTTAATTTCAACGCCGCGCCGCCGACGTCAACCTACGCTGATAAGCACTTATCAGTGGATCGCATTGTTTACACGGCGGCGTGGCGGCGCAATGGCGTACCATCTCATCGAGTCAAGTTGTCGTGTTTTAATGTGCATATAAACACACAGAAACACACGAGTAGCCTACACTAATCGCCGCAAAAGCAAAACACGAAAATCGCAACAATCGTGAACGACGATGGATGAAAAGAGCAAAAAAAAAACCCCTCCTGGTCGATGAGATACTAGTATTCTTTTCCTTTCTATTTTATACGTACAGATATGCGCCTATCCATGTAATCTTATTTCTCTCAAACATCTCAACGGTAATAATCTGTTCGGAAAAATCATACCGCATCTGCATTTCAATTAACAACGTAATTAAGGTGTACGTGAATTCGCCAACATTCTTTTGTACAACGTTGAGGCACGTTAACAGGGTTAGCACGAGCAATGACTAATTAGTAGCTGTATCAAAGCGAGGTTATTGCCATGTGCCATCGTACTAGTGATGAGTTGTTTAAAAAAAAAAAAAATTGGTCGTTTGAAGAATGTTTATGGTAGGTTGGTTGGTAGGTAGGTAGGTGTTTGATATTTACGGATGAAATTTTCATCCGTATAAGCTCAAGGTCAGAATATCAAAAAATCGCATTGTATTTCCTGGTAAATTGTACTTTTACGAAACAGGAGGGAATATTATTTTTGCACTGATTTTTTTTCACCGAAAATCCGAAGAGTATAAGAAGTATTAAGAATGAGAATCATATGCTCTGCTTAGTATACTAATGAAAAAAATCATTTTAACTAAGATCATACGATGACAGGAATATCTATCTTAATGGTTAATCTAAAGTGCGAAGAAAACAGAACCATCAGGATCGGTGAAGTAGAAAGAAATTGGACGCCCAAAGAGCCAGACTTTAACACCCTTCTTCAAATTTTTCTATGTTTTTTTGCAGCGATTATTTGGGTTAAGCAATGATATTAAATACACGCTTGAATTTTTTTTTCTGTTTTTTTTTTTTTACTCCTGCAACGAATATTTCAAAACATTTCTAAACACCAGAAATTAATTTTAATAAATTCTCAATGAATTTGCGTGAAATTGCATGCAAAATAATGAGAATTTAGAGACTGGTGTCTTGTAACTATACCTTTAGAAAAGAGATGAAGTAAGAATATGCCTGAATTTTATACGGAAAATGTTTGAAAATCGTACAACAGTCTAGGCGAAAATTGAGATACTCTTGTTTCTTAAAGACCAACAAATCATATTTTCCATCCTTCTATTTCCCATCTTTAAAATAGCTCTGTTATATTTATTATTCAGAATAATCATATCGTAATCAACGAAACGTCTTGAATCCGTCAATAAATTGATGCTGATTAAATCTCCAATAAATTTCAGTACCATAATAAAAATTCAAAATAACATCGTGAGACTATCCGAAGGATAATGCTTTTGGCACTCAGTCCAACAAAGAGAGTTCGGATAGTTATACCTCAATAAGGTGCATAGTACGTGGTTTTAATCGTCCTGTTCGGCCGCATTTCCCTCAAAAAATAATAAAACAGTCCCACTACCCAGATGGATACCTAAAAAAAGTTATTCGTAAGTCGTAAAACAATGGGAATCTTCTGGGTTCACATAGATAGGTACCAGCTTTACTCCTTAAAAAATTTCACAAAATCATGAAATTGAATTCATTAAGAGTTCCTAAATAAAAAATTGATTTGAATATCATTCGAACTATTTAAAGTACTGCAAAATGTGTTAAATACAAAATTAAATGAAAATGTTCGCTTTTTAAGCCTGATTATCTATGTCATACTGTTAATAAAAACCATGCTATTACGACCTATCGACCTACAGCAGATGGGGGGGGGGGGGAATAAAAAAGTCCGTTTTGGGGGGGGGGGGGGGAATCAAAAAGTCCGATTTGGGGTCCTAGAAGACCATTAAGATCAAGACCATTTTTGACCAAGTCAGATATTCATTTTCATTTATTTTTTCCCCCAAATATTAAAATCGTTTACTCTGCTCGATACGGACCAAAATCGCTCTAATTCGGCCAGTCGGGTCAGTTTGGTGACGGATTACATGTACCTATATATGAGTGGAGATGACCTTAGCAATAAGAACTTAATTATGTCGCAATTTGAAGGAGGAAGTAGTGAGGGGCCAAAAACGCAAAAATTGTTCCTTTTTAACCCAGCCGATAGAGAATTCAAAGTTGTATTATATGTCCAAAAATCAACCTCTTAGGTCAATTAGAAGGGAAAATATGAAAGTTTTCCCCTTTTTTGACCTTGAAAAAGGACTGCCCTTCCCCTACCTCCCCATCTAATTAATCTAGGAAGTTGAAATTCGGTATGTACATTTAGTAAGAGCCCTAGATGTGCTTTTTGGGAGTTTCAACTTTTCAACCTCTTTGCATTCCCTCATAGCCCCAAAAATATGGTTTTATGGTCGCTTTTTTTTTATTTTTTGTAATTTGTTCCTCGCATAATCCCCCCTCCCCCTCTAATTGGGCCAGGAGGTTGAAATGACTTTTCAATCTTATCGCATCCCCTCATAGCCGCAAATATGTAGTTTTTTGAAACGGTTTTCTCATTTTTTGAATTTGTTCCTTACATAACTACCATTTAAATTGAGCAAGGAGGTGGAAATTTGGTATCTAGATTTAGTATAGGTTCGAGATGTGCCTTTTGGCGATACTGACTTTCTAGAAGATTACTTAAAAATATACGTAATATCTCCATTTCAGATCTAAATAGTGATAGTAAAACCCAAAAACTCTGCAACTTTATGCTTCTGCTACTCTTCTGATAGAATATGGTAAACTTCGTGACAATTGGAAGATCTTTTTATTACTTATAATCAAAGGTAGATACGTCTATAAAAACCAAAAGGTTTCTCGTGCGAAAAAAATTTCGTCCACTGCTTGGATGGGTTGCGTGTAGTGTGATTATTTACGCATAAAAATTCAAAATAAAATGCGATTATGTAGATATTCTTCCAAGACAAATGAAGACGTTTAATAATTACTCATGACGAGAAATATAAATGTATGTACTTATATGCTTATTCGATCAAATTAATTCTAATTTTACAGTCGATTGCGTACAGAACTAACCTTGCACTTCGTGGTTTAACGTCAAAGAAATATGAACCGCATCCATCGATTAAAGCATAAAATCTCACGTTCCAAAACGCGGTTACTTATGCCATATTTTCCATAAAACCATTCAAATTCACAATACATCTTCCCTACATTCACGCGTCATTGGTAGCACGATTTTGCATCTATTACAAGCTGGTGGAAATTTTTAAATAAACCACATTTTTTAATATACAGAAAATTATTTCGATGAAAGTCATCCGTGTATATTGTTAATACTACGATATACCACATTTATATCTAGCTACGTGGTCTCATGCATTATTAATAGATAATTACTTTTACGAGTATTTTCATACACATTTACTTACATGAAATGCGAACGTTAAAAACAATATATTGCAAGTCACCTGCTCTTAATTGATGATCTATCAATTAAAAATGGTTAAAAGGTACTGATTATAGACGCATCGCGTATAGAGATTTATTTGTGTTTTAAATTCTACAAGGTATGAAAAATGTGTTCATAACACAATTTACTTTTACCTTTTACCACCATCAGGTATACATGAGTTAGATACACTGATGATTAGTTACGTAAAGTGTTAAAGGTCACAGAAATCATTTCTCATATATACCTACCTACCAAGTACCTACTTACGACTCATGCGATGGTAACCTTTTGAAAGCGAGTAAAGATAAATGATTTTGAAATTTTTTCGTTTCTCAGACACCGGGGCTATTATTACTACCACATAAATATATTACAAAGAGCAATGATTGGTTTGTCCACTACCTACCCCGATATAACGTTTGAAAAATCATTAAGTAAAAATTTTGGTCAACAATTTTATCAAGATCTGAAACAGGATCGCTCGGGTGAGACGACAGCGATTTTCGTACGCCATCAATCATTGAATCATGATATATTAATTTTGAATCAAAATCGTAATATGGTATTGTCTTCGTAAATCGTCACGTGATGAATAATCGAATATCTTAATACATTTAATGTATAAATTCACATTTAGCGTTCACTTTCACTCATTAATATGCTATTAATCGTGTACATCTCACATGACAGATCGGTTCTGAGACCAATAAGGGTTATAAGTATATTTTCAGTTATTCCTTTTAATGTAGCTAAAAGATGCTAAAAGCATATCGACTATACTATGTACATTATGTCATGAAAAAACATAAATTATTATTAAAATATTATTATTAGCACGCACCAATAATAAGTAGATATTAATTTATGCTAAATTTAAAATAATGTATAACAATGACAACGGGCGAGGAATCATCAAGGCATTATTTAAAGTAATTTATATATATTATTTTGTAACGTTTACACAAAAAAAAAATCATTCAATAATTCAAATCGTAAGAGCATTTTTAAAAAATAATAATTATTATAAATTTTAGGATTTCTATATTCGTCCCAACAAATTAGTATTGAACAATGGAAAATTTTACAGCTAAAATTCCCCAAAAAAACGTATCCAAAATCGGATAAAATAGAAGTCGAACTTCTCCCCCTGTCTCAACATTTGTACCCAATAAAAATATTTTCCACCAATAATTTTGTTTCCAAATAAGATGAAGAAAAAAAGTTGTATTAAAAAAAGGTAGCTGATCAAATTTCCAATAAAAAAAGTTATTACACATTTTCTTTTAAAATTGATAGAAATACTCGAAAATGAATTTGAAAGGCACGCTTTATGCTCCGCGTGATGTCTTTATCGCGCCGCGAGAGCTAGCGACCAACGTTCGTAGACACACGGGCTCAATTCTCTTTAAACATACATGATTACAAGTTCCAATTTTAAATCAATAAAATGGATAGCTTTTGAAACATCGATTGATATTTTACGTATAACTTTTTTTGACAATAAATTTTCACATTTTTCTAATCGTAGAACAGCCTTAAAATAGCTCTCATTGTTTGCTGAAAGTGACAAAGCAGATAGGTAATCGATTACCTACCTGTTCATGAATTACGTAGCATTGTGATCTTAAAAATCGAATTATAAATCATATTTATATGTTAGTTGTTTTTACTCAGATGGTTGTTTGATTAAAAGCACTTTTACGCTAACATAGTAAGAACGGTGTGAATCCCATTTCATTATGCTTTGATATGCTGAACGAGAATTGACCGCGAGTGGGTACGAACGTTGGTTGCTAGCTCTCGAGAGATGACAAAAACATCACGCTGAACATCAGGCCCGCTTTTCAATCTCATTTTACCATGTCGCTATCAATCTTGGAAAAAAATATGTAATAATTTCTTTTATTGGAAATTCGATCAGCTACATTTTCTGATTTAAATTTTTTTCTGTATCTCATTTGGGAACAAAGTTATTGGTGAAAAACTGGTTTAGAAGGCAATACTGAGAATACATCTACTAAACTATTTCAAATTTAATACAGGTACGTCGAAGAGAATAAAACGAACTCATCGCGATATCGTGTATATCTATTCAGGTGAATTAATTACCTATACTAATACTAATCTCAAGCTTACAGGCCATCGTGACATGGACGGTAGAATTACGTTACTTAATATTTCACTATGCGAGATACACATAATCGAAAACCTCGCAAATGGTTATCTAGTACTATCGACCGTTATCAGTGAAACATTCAAAACAGCCAATCGACTTGGTCCAGTTATACTCGAGTAGTTGCACAATTTAAGAAGGCGCAAAACGTGTCGATGAGTTCTCTTCACATTGCACCGTTAATAACAACTTACCTAATTCTTACTTAACGGATGTCTTTTCAAATGATACCCATCAGTATCAATTCTTTGCTCATACCTACTGGATATATAGGTATATTGTACAATGTACAACGATAGGCGAATCAAATTTTCTACCAAATAAAAAAAGTTGAATAAATTCGAAATATTTTCATGTAATACAGATAGATAGGTAAATAGGTAGGTACTAAATACCATCATAACTTTCTCATAGATAAATGAATTAATTCGCCATTGCAGTTCGCAGGTACCTACTACGTCAACGAATGCGTAATATAATCTCTTTTCACTATACAGGTAGGTATAGTTAAAACGCTAAAACCGCACAAAAATTAAAACGACCTTGATAGTAATCGACAGATGCATTATGATTTAATAAATCGATCAACGAGTAGGTAGATTTTGATGAAAGAAATTTTTCCACATCCACATCCATAAGAGGTAACTTATACACAATCACATACGTCCCATTGAGAAAAAGTTAAAATATGCCGATTAACTTTCATTACCTTGTTGGGTATTTCAAGCGGAATAAATAAGTGTATTTTTTTTTGACCTTCAAGCAAATAGGAAAATAAGTAGATAGGTAGGTATAAGTATGATTGTTTTTAGTTACTTGCACTCGAACGTACGAAAAATAGTAGAGAAATTAGCCGTTGTTGAGTGAGATGAAATAACACGCTCAATGTGTCGTCTCTACCTACATCTATCGATCGAATAAAAGTAAACAACGAGAAATCTTTAACATAAAACAAAAAATATTCTAAGCCGTGCAGCTATATAAGTAAGAATTTACACATACGTACGTCTACGTATACGTATAGTTTCAAAATTGAAAATATTCGAAGATGAAGAAAAATGCAAAGAATATTTCACGTTTGAAGGTGAACGCCAGCGTAACTTTTTCTACAGTCTGCAGACATCCGGCAAACCAACCATACTTGCAATACTACACACCAACTTTTTGCCAAGATGCGCAGACCAAACACATAACTTCTTCCATATCCTACCATCTTGGAATTTTAACCGATAAACATTCTTCAGATTTATTCATAATCTTGTCACGGTAAATTCGCGACGAGATGTTTGAAATGGAAAAAATTACATTGGTTGGAAGTTGAAACTATGATGCTGGATCGATGCGTTTTCACGCATCTATTCGTTTCTTATTATTTTCAAATTACGCGATAAAGTTGTAAACAGGTTAATCATCGAATTGTCGCATATTTTCAGTTCATAAAAATTACATCCTACTTTAATATACGAGTATGTACCATTTCTTATTCAAAAGAATCAATCCTGAACTTCATGCTCAACATTACGTTTGCAGCGAAGGTACTTCTTTAGTTACTAACCTATTCCACACAGTAAACTACTAAAAGCTAAAAAAAATTTATAATTATTCACTTTCCATACTCGTATACACCTTCCAAAATTAGGCATCTACATTAACAACAAGCATTAAATCAACAAAAGCAATCATTTGATGAAAAAAAAAATTAATTGCGAGTATTTTCCTCCAGATTTCACTTTCTTTTAAAAATATTTTACAGAAAAAATGAAGAAAATTCGAATAAAATTATTCGTTATTACCATGGTCATTTACGGTTGTTATAAAAATAAAACATAAATGTCAAAATAAATCACGAATAAGTACAAACAACAATTTTTATATGAACAAATACACACATAGATATATGATTTGAGTGACTCTACCAACATAAAATATAAATTAAATTTTCGGAAATATGTCAAATACATAAGTACTTTTGGCAAATGAAGAACCAAAGTAAATGTCTACTATGTATAGGAATATAATAAATGTACAAAAACAACAAGACGAAGGAGAAAAAGAAATTATTACTTATCACATAAAAGATTCAATAGGTACCTAACTACCTATCCTGATACATTTTACCTACAATGAAATTGGTAAAAAATCGACAAAATTAATTCTCTCAGCCATATTATCTTGATCAGAAAAGTGTAACAATTTATTCAATATTTACGCGTAGGTTCATCTTTCTCTCAACGCCATCGCCATCGATCGTAATAGGTTTTTTTTTTAGCCAACCAAAAAGAGAAATGATTTAAATTCTTATCGATTGATTAACACTTTCCATTACCTATACAGTTGGACATTGATTAATGAAATAGATATGAGTAACGAAGAAAACGTCTGCGAACAATTAACAGACTAATTAACAACGATGGTTTTTTCAACACTTTCTCGATGATGCATATAATTGAGTGGGTACCTATTGGCCACGAGGGAAAATTTTTCAACGGACGAAATTCTTAGGACCGTCCAAAATAACGTAGCGTCGCGTCGCCAATGCTGATTTTGAAAGTAGCCATTCTTACGCTATTTGACCGCGACATGAAGCGAAAAAAAAAACGAAAAAAAGCAGTCGAGGATTACTTAACGGTAAAGTGATAGGATCATATTTCTACATTATATCTGATACCTTGAATGCCTCATTCACCTGTTTAGAATGTAACCTATGGGTTAGTCGGTTAAGAAATTTCATTAAATACCGGTAGCTTAACAAAAGTGTAATGAAAAAGATATGAAAAAGTTTCAGTCTATACAATTCTACTTTAGGTACAGTATAGTTTGTACATATACCTACAGCTATTTTATTAATAATCGCACTATGAATGAAAATTCCGGATATGATTCTTGAGACACTATGCAATGGTAGGTATTTGCCTGATGAGACACAATTATTCTATTTTTATTCATTACTGCGGAGTCTAATCATATAGTTACATGTCACAAGACTGCTCAGACACCACAATTAGTTCATATAATCGATATGTTGATGTATCTAAAATATATATATTTTTTTTGATAACGAAAGAAATGGCGAAATTTTGTACCTATTCGAATGTTAAATATGTCGTATTGATACGTTGTTTTCTCATTTAAGTTATATGGAACGTGATTCACTATCCTCTTCGTATACGTATTTCTTATTATTCTCACGTTTCGTTTGTTAAACAAGATTCAACGATTTTGTTCCAGTTTTTTCGCCTTTTGCTGGTAATGCTGCGATTTGCAATTGAACACCCGCGAGTATGTACATGGTGAGATTGCGTAGCAAATGAACGAACGTTGGACGTCGCAAAATTATAAATCGGAATTCATCGTTTTTGATGATAACACATGACAAGGGAACCCAATTGAACTTTATGTTCAGTTTATAAACCTAATTTAGGTTCAATTTATGAACACCTGCGAGTACGATTTTTTTTATTTTCACCTATCACGCAACCGAAACTGGTTCGGCGAAACTGTAAAAGCAAAAAAAAAACTCGGAAAACAGATTGAAAAGTGTGTTCGATTTATGTTTAACTCGTAAGTCATACTCATACACGATACATAAAGTGAAAATTTTTTGAAGCTAACAAGCCAAATATTGGAGAGGAGAGAGAATAGCTTAAATAAATTCGTACCTAGTTACCTACGTTATTGAGTACCTAATTAAAATATTGTATTTTATAAGTTCTCTGGATAACAAATGAAAAAAATCGAATTGCTGGGCTTGAAATTTTTCCAGATAGTATAGACACTGAAACACCAAGATGCCTCTCTGCAGATCACAGTGGAAAGAGAATCACAGAAAATTTTGTAAATAGTTACTCGCCTAATTCCCACCAGAGAGTGCTGATATTTGAGACCAAAAGTTACTTTTTTTAGCTTTCAAAATAGATTTCACATGCAACACGCATTTTTTTCTTTTTTAAAAAAACAAAAAACACAGTTTTTTTTGGTTTTGGACGTTTTTTAATTTAAAACACGTAAAACTATTTTGAAAAAAACTTGTTTTAAACTTTAAACTCTATTTTTTGTCTATTTTTTTAATGCATCTTTTTTTTTTCATTTTTTGAAGGCTCTATTCCAAATTTTCAAACCTCTTCAAACTCAGGTGAAAAAAACAAATGTGTCGACTTGAACTGTGCTAAATCACCAAAGGTGAATACAGTGTTTGAACTAAATTAAAAGAAAAGGGTGTTTAAATGTAGTAAAAAAAATGGGAAAATGCTATAAAAACGCAATTTTTGAAAAAAAAACACATTTCACACGTGTTTTTGGTTTAAAACGAAAACAAGATAGTTTTCTTTGTTTTAAACACGTTTTAAACAGTGTAACACTGCATTTGATTGGTTAAGATTTTCATCATGAGTTATGATAGTGTTCAGCTAATGTGAAAACGCCTATTTTACAGTTATTATTGTTATTTGTTAGTAAAAATATTATCAACTTTCATTGGTTGAAGTGAGCTGAAGTCATCCAATCAAAATGCAGGAAACGTTTTCGGGGTCAAGTATCAATGCTCTCTAGCGGAATACATATATGTCAGTAATTATTTACCAAATACCAAATCCCCTCACGTCTGTATCCGCCAGTAAAGCATCTTGGTGTTTCAGTGTCTATACCAAATAAGTAGGAAAATATTAGGTACAAAGCTATTAGAGACAAAAAACAGTGATTGAAAATTTTGTTCATTTGTAAAAGCTAAAAAAGATACCTAAAAAGGTGAGTAAAATAAATACCATATGAAAATAAGAAGGATTTCATCGATACGTTTTAAAGCTTTTAATAAAACGAAATTCTAATAACTACCGTTTAGAGCATTCTTAATTTCTTGTTCTAGTAAATTTCAGTAGATCATAATTATTAATAGATGAATATCATATGTACCTGTAAAATATATGTACATATATGAAGACCCAGGCGATCTCTTTTTTTTTTTTTTTTTTTTTTTTTTTCGGCTGTAACCGAAGGTATAATAATTTATTATTTTTCAATAAAAAGACACCTACCTACGTACAGATTTATCATTCGCATAGACTTCCATCTAGAACACAAATCAGATTCGTGAAGCATGATAATTTCAATCAGTTCTTCGATCGAGCACGTGCAGAAGAAACAAAATTGTAACACTTTCGTCTATTCAGAAGGTACTAAGAGAGAGAGAGACAGAGACAGAGATAGAGAGAGAAAAAAGAAATAAACCAGTTGCCCATTTTTTTTATTCCATAATAGATCTGTAATAAAGACCGAACAATGTCATTGCATTAAAGTTCATCAGTGCGTTATCAGTTTCTTTACCACCATCACGGTCAGTGAACTATCATGAGCCAGTATACACGACTTATTTTTCTTTGTATCACTTTTTAGCGCCTAGTCGCTGGTGTGCAAGTTTACTTATCTGTAGGCAATTTCCACGCTTCACGGTTTTATATAGAGTATGTATAGTTTTTTTTAACCATTCGCAAAATGATGATGTTTTTCAGTGTTCAAGTATACCTAGTACCTAACTCATACTTGATCGTGAAATGACTACGATACATTAACATCAACCTTGACTAGCCGGCAATTAGGTTAGTTTCTTAACAACAAAATATTGTCCAACTGACCGGTGACTAGGCATAGGTACGTTGTACTCGACATTTTATCAAAAGTATCACAAATTTTTACATTATGTAAAGTGAAAAGTGAACAAACTGTAAAATATCAGTAGATATAATAAAAACCAGGCGTGTCTACATTTTTTTCAAGTGCACATAAGTATATTAATTCTTTAAAATGATTCCGGTTAATGAAAGCTTGTTTTTCGTTTACTAAGTAAGTACGGTAGGTATATCTTAATGCATTACATATTTTTGCATTCATACGTTATGTGGCAAATATACAAGAATACACATGTAGGGAGATACATTACCCGATGAAATGTCGTTCTGGTGAAAATATAATTTTACTAAAAACATTTTAAAAGTATAAAAATATTTTAAATTCGTATAAATGTACCTTCGACTTATTCATTCAACTTCCGCAATTACTAAATAATTTCTTCGCAAGGATCCCGTTCATTCAAATTCAAGATATCTTAATTTTTCTTTACCAATCTACTGGTAGTATGCACTCACGCAAAACGAAAAATGAACTTGTTTGAGAGATTTACAATACTTGACAAATTCCATCCAATTGCCATTACAAAATCATAATTCTACATGTTGATCCGTATCCGTAAAATCGTCCATATCAAGTACCTGCTTGTCCACGAATTTCCTTCTATAAGATGTAATCATCGATCGGTAATTAGACATATGTACATATAATACCTACCACATAAACACTCGATCATTGCTTATGCATTAAATTAGACCGTATAATTGTTAATACTATCGTTGCTTTTCACGCGAAATTCAAAATCAACGTAAAATTATTATTAAAGATATTTTTTACACTCGTAGGATGTGAATGTATAATATTCGTACATACTGTACACTTCCAATGCGTTAAAACACAGATGATAAGTAAGTAATCGCTTCGATTTGCTAACATCAATCAAGCAGGATAGTCTTTCAACAACGCGGTGAAAATTAACAAAAATTACGCTTGTAATGTTACCGATATTCGATGCAAATTATTCTCGAATCTCGATCAACTGTAGATGATTTATTGATCGTAAATAATTTGATTAAATATCAGTATCACTGGATTGCGATGGTAACAAAACAAGTAAATAAAAATATATCATAGATTAGATAGGAAGGTATAGTATTTATTCGAGCATAAAGAAATGCTCATCAGGAAAACTGCTTTTCAACTTCCACGTTAATGTTAATCTACAGATGATGGAAAAGTATGCAAAATTACAATAAATAAAGAATTTTTTAATTCATTCTTAGGTAACTATATTATGGAGAAAATATTCCTGGAATCAACTAGTAAATAATTTTCCCCTCTTCGTGATGTAATAAAAATTGACATTTCTTTCTTCTAATATGTAGGTATAAGAATCATAATTCAATATTATCAAGATACATCGAAGGTAGTTAAGAATACTTTGTTTATTAAATTAGTTACGTTTTCGTTTCTGGTTTCTTTTTGGAACTTGATTCGATAGTTAATGAACTAAGCGTGAAAAGATCAATTATCTCCTCGTAATTTATTAAAATTTTCACTTCACTGATGATTCGATATCGAAGAGAATTAAGTAAAAGTAAATAAAAGCTCATCACTTGTTTTGAATATGATCTAACATGCGAACCTAGGGAGAGCTACTAAGTACAATTGTCCTTACGGCAATATAATTACTTCACCGTGCTAAAATTAATTTACATTGAAAAATCAGAATCATATTCAAATTTAAAAAAAAAATGTTTTTTCGGTTACACTTTTTGGTTTTGAGAAGTGGTAAAGTACACTTTATCAAACAGCCGAATCACATCATTTGGCAAATATGAAATATTAGGTAGTTTGATCTAGATATTTTGCACTCAAAACTCTTAATCATAAATTTGATTCTCATACGTAGGTATGCCTGTATGCCTCCTGTTGAGCAATCTCTGCAGCTTATCACATTTGTTTACGCCTGTTGTTATCAAATAGTATCGAACAGTGTAGAGCATCTACATCCACTGGTTCCGGGTTCGTTTCACTACCACACTTTTCATCAGTAGTTCAAAAGCTAGAATTTTTTTCTAAACTGATTTTGAAATATAATTATTTATAAATATCGCATATTTATTACCAAAGTCTCTCGCAGATACATCCAGTTATTATTATAACAGTTTCGGATATTATGCAGATGCACGCTGCACACTTCACGTATACAGTTATCAATTGTACAATACCTACTCTACGATTGCTGTGGAATTGAGCTAATCGCATAAACGAACCATTACAAATCTAAAATTTCTAATTCAAAATAGAAAGGGAATAATACTAAATCGATGATGTTCCGCGGAAGTTGGATCAAGATTAACAATGATAAGGAAGATCATGCACGCGATATCGAGTAACTTTTCGTTGAAATATGCGACGCTAGAATTTCGAGACAAAGCCCTTTCGAACAAAAGGCTATTTGGACAATGAATCGATGCAACGAAACTCGAATTCGGATTTGCTCTTCTCATAGCTGTAGGTTGAACTACCACCAACTGCGATAACGAAGTGTCTGGCAAACCTGTACCTACGTATCGCGGGACATTTAAGAACTCGAGGAATAAAAGACGATGACTATTCACTGGGCGAAAGTTACGAAATACCGGCATCGGAGGGTATAGAAAAATTACGAAATATCCCGTCGAGAATATACAAAACTCGCAGCGGAATTTTTATTAATTTGGCGTTGAAAACAGTACATCGGATTAGAGGTGTCTTTCTATTAAATGTGTAACAAGTAATTTGATTCTTAACGGGTTATCGATTAAATAGTAAACCGGTATTTATTTAGCTGTTTAAGTAAAAGAACGAACATATTAAGCTAAAGACAACTATCTTATACGTGGATTGGCTGGATAAGTGATGCACAAATTGATGTCAAAAATTTATACTGCGTTTTGTGCTGACATGTATTCACTTCAGGTAGAACCTATTCCAAGCAATGAAGAAGCCGGTTGCTAAAATTTGTGCGCTATATGTAAATGTATACGTAATATTCTTAGTTATGATTATGAATGATACCGAATATTTAAAAAAAAAAAAAAAAACTTGTTTGACTGAACCGATACCGATACATCATACATTTGGTATATTCAGCGCAGATGCTCGCATGTGCGTAGTAGCCGTGTACCTCAACTTCATTTTTATTAACAAGACATCTTCCTAAAGACAGTTTATTCCAGACTTTCATGAGTAAAGAAACATACGTCATCGAACATACGAGATACGAAAACAGAACTCACATTTATGTACCTGTCTTGTATGCATGCATCTCGTGTATGTTTCAAATGAATAAGTTTGTACGTATCAGACAATTTCAATGTCCTCTCTTCGATTGATATAAGATATGAGAATACAGCTAAGCAGTAAGCACACCAAAACACAAATGATATTGAAAAGTATTGAAATTTTTACACCAAAGGTAAGTACATAACTGATATCATCACAAGAGTTCAAGAAGTACTCGTGGAAATATTGCAGTTGCATTGAAAGAAAACAGAATGTACGTAACTTATCTTCTGTCTTTTGATAAGATTTCTCACCTTAGTAAGCACATACCTACTCAGTTAGAGTATCTTAAGCTACATACTGTATATCATAGAATGCCACATACATATAACAATTATAACATTTACAACCTTTGAAGTCCACCTGAACATGCTAAAAATCCGTATCAATAATTTACATACACTGAATGGGTACATTATTTATAATCCAGTAAATAACGCTTACCGTTTTCAGGGGAAAATCCAGATAATCAACACTCACTGTTATAAACGCATTGATACGCGAACACAATTCCGTCACTTCATCCAAAATCGCAAAAATTCGCGCAACAAATGGTTAAAAATCAATTGTATTAATCAAGAAATAAT
Source organism: Ferrisia virgata (assembly GCA_900060175.1). Classification (NCBI taxonomy): domain Eukaryota; kingdom Metazoa; phylum Arthropoda; class Insecta; order Hemiptera; family Pseudococcidae; genus Ferrisia; species Ferrisia virgata. Next base: position 49,462 of record FIZR01015759.1, read on the forward strand.
ATTTTATTACGGATAAAACAAAAAATAACTTCACAAAACGCGCGCACACACTCGCGAAAGATGGATTCCCGTCTTTGAAAAAAACCGGCTGCAGGTTTAACTACAAGACCGTGTTATACACCTTTCTATTAAGTGGGACCGTAACCGCAACAAAAACCTTTCCAACTTCTCTGTTCCCCCTCTACGAATCCCCATTTTCCTCGAACAACTTACCTTTTACAATGCTGATACAGGAAGCGAAGCAGAAGGGGATCAAGAAGAAGATCGGGAACTAGCACAGGTAAGATGGAACATCGATTGCATTCATCACAGGTCTTCCACTTTATAAGGTATTCATATCACCCGTGATAATTCTCTTTTTTCCGTAAAATTTCTACCAAACGTTTTCGTTCAATAATAATAATCGTTCGGTATGGCGTGGAAAATTTTTATTCTACGTATCTTCTTCGGTGTACCATACCCAACGCTTATTGCTTTTCTGGCCTGTGGTTCTTGAAAATATTCGTGTATTAGATAAAATGGTTTAAACATCGTAACTTTACAAGTAGATACACTATAACGAAAAAAATGATGAAATAGTAATACGCAAAAATTCATGTCTAGACTAGTTTACCAAGTTCAACAGCCTCAACCAGTTGTTCAAGTATCGGGCGCTGGTCATCGTCATCATTATCATTAGCGGAACTAAGAAAAACTGAATAAACGCTCGGTATTACACCGATATATTCATATACCAATTTCTCCATGCAGTTTTGTGCAAGAAAATCTTCCCAAATTGTTAGATGTAGTGCATCGCCAAGCGTTGGATGGCTTAGATTAAAATACGTTTACAATATTCTAATTTTATATTGATAGCTGTTAGTTCAGGTCATATGATGTACAAAGTGCAACCACAATATTACGTATTTCGTCTAATTTTACGATTACTTCAAATCAATCGTTCCACACTAACAATATATCATAATTAACCATACTTACAATTTTGATTGTACTTCGGTGTTTAAAGAAAAAAAAACAAAAAGTTTCGAGTCAAATTTTGACACCCGACTGCCTTTAACAACTGAGTATGTGAAAGTATCTAATTATTTTGAATATTCGTAATTTTTTCATTACCTACATACGTATATCTGATGCAAAAAAATTGGGTACATTTAAGCTATATTCCTGTACGCGGTACATATGCAACTTAAATTTTCGAGCTCGCAGCTATGGCGGGGCGATAAAGAACCAGTTGTCCTCCTCCTGAGTCATCGATTTGTTCACCTAGCATTTTCTTAGTTCGTGCTTTTAAACGAGATGTAATCTTCAGGCAAAGCGAACGAATCTGAAGTGCTCGTTATTACGTATTAAAGTTTCCTGAAAAATTGGTATAATTGAATTATATGGTTTGGAATTGAATATGCCCCAATTTTAAAACTTTAAAATTTGAATTTACTCCGTAAAAAAATTATTTACATCCCGCTGAAAAACATGTCTGGTTACGAGCTTGAGAAGTTTATTTGCACTTTGTAGGTACAGTTACATGGTGCATCGTAGACACAGAAAAAACATTCTTAATCGATAATTCTGTTTTTATAAATTCGTTACCTACTGGCAATCTCTCAACCGAAAAGATATTTTATACATATGTAGACCTATACCTTTCTCGTTATTTATCTACAACATGTAAGTAACTTGTTTTGAACATCATTTTCCAAATTGTATACCTAGCAGCTAGTTTCGAATCAGAGATAAAACGAGAGTCATCTTATACAGGTTGTCAACATTGTAATATTAAAGGGTATTTTTTTTTTTTTGTTAAGGGTGAGGAGGATTGATAAGTAACCCCGAGTTCCCTGAAATTCCTTTTTTAATGTATGAGATATTTTGATGCGTTTGGATTTGGATTTGTGTACGTGCAGGTGTAGACTACCCTTAATCTTGACCTTGGGTACCGAATACCAGAGTTTATACACATTCTTAGACTTACCTCTTTTTATTAATCAGCTTTAGACCTGAATCACCCTTTCAAATGTGTACTATACCTGTAAAATATACTTATTGAAAACAAATCCGGGTACAGGCGTAAGGCCAAGTACTTACACATGTATAATATGATTGTAGCGAAGTGATTCAGTTTCATTATTCGAAACTTGATAAGAAATTTGATGGTATAATAATAATAAAAGTAAGAATTAAGAAGTACCCGTGGATAGGATGAAAATACATTTCATGGAACTCATGGTAATGGTAAGGAGTACGTACCTAGCTACCTACCTACTTAATACATTGAATTAGACACTACATTCCTACTACTTACCTAGAGCCTATATCTACTACTTACAATTATTGCATATACCCAGGCCCGGATTAAGGGGCTTGGAAGACTGTAGCCCCATTAGGGACCGTTTTTGGTATTTTAAATCAATTTTTTTAATAATCCAAGTTTTGGTGAGTAAAGGCATGTGATGTTCACAAAAATATAGAAAAATTTTCACCCTCGCTCCGCTCACGCAGTTCATTATAGTTTTTTTTTTTCATCTCTAATTTTATCTCACAATTAAGCATAAATATTTCCATCTTTAAAAATACTCTTAACTTTGGTCAATCAGTCAGTACAGTTGTGCGAATTTGAAGGTATTTTTGAACGAAAAATTACGCTCAAGCCTCAAATGTTTGTGGCGTACACTTTCCAAAAATTGGTAAATTGACCAAAATTTCCAAAAATAAATTTTTCAAGCATTAAGGTGGGACTTAACGTTGCAAAGGTAGCATACCCAATCTCTTAGGTAGTACTTTTTAGACAAATGAATTTTTCCATTTTTTCTCGTTTGAGAGTTAATAATGAAAAACAATTTAGCAAAATACAAAGAATAATGTTAATTTGATATAATAAAATAGTTGAATCAACTTGAAAAGACCTCAATAGGAATTTTTACCGTTTTTGAAAAATTTCAACCATATCAGTTTTGTTAGAAGTTTCTGCAGGATTTCCCGAAGACGACTGAACGAAATTCGATGAGTTTTGGATATGTTGTAGAAAACAGTACGCCCGACACGTGTACAGAGTCCTTTTTTGGATTTTTTTTTCACCGATCGAGAATATTATCATGCTAAACGAGAAATAATTTTGATCTGAAGTAAAAAATTCAAAAAAGACTGTACACGTGTCAGGGGTACTGTTTTCTACAACATATCCAAAATTCATCCTGCAAAAACTTTCTGTAGAACCAACATGGCTGGAATTTTTTAGAAATGGCAAACATTCCGATTGAGCGCCTTTTCAAATGGATTCAACTGTTCCATTACTTCAAATCAACATTATTCTTTGAAATACGCATAATTATTTTTCATTTGTGACCTAAAAACAAGAAAATAACGCAAAATTCATTTCTCTTAAAAACTCTGCTATTAGCAAAAAAAGTATGCAATGAAAAAAATTGCGAAATGCGAAGTTCCACCTTAAGAACAAGTTTTTCTTAATAATATTCGCCCTCGCTTTGCTCGGGCATCCATTATCTTACCCAGGGTTCAATTTCAACAAGTATTAAAATTTGGCGTTTAAGGTTTAAAGATGCACCAAACACTGTTTTTGACCGCCTATTTTTGATAATTCATAAAATTTTTTCCTCGTTTCGCTCGGGCATTATTCCATTCATCATTTCTAAAACAAATTATTTTAAAATTTCTTTCAGCTGATAATTTTGACTTGAAATTTTCATTCCTTATTTTCTCTTTTAAATTCTAACTCACTTCAAAAAAATTCTGAGTGCGCTTATGCACGAGAGGGGGCAAAAAATTTTGTGACCTCGGTGACGAGATAGGTAAAACCGTTACTGATCTTAATACTGGAATCATCGGTCTTTAAGAGGGAGAAAACAACAATTGAGTTGTAAATTTTATGATTATAATCAGGGTTGGGATTTTACACGTAGAATATCATATTCTACATTTTGTATAAGTAAAATTTTAAACGTAGAATATGTAAAAATGTAGAATAAATTTGTACACTGATAAGAAAATGAAACTGATAAACGGTATTATGGCTCGAAGAAACGTTTAAAAAGTCCAAATAATAGTAATAAAATGGATTGTTTATGGTTGAATTCCAGATTCGCATTGTTGAGAATTAGGATTAAGGATTTTTTTTACAAATAATGAAATAAACGACATTTTTCTGAACGTTTGTCATTATTTCCGAT
>FIZR01015761.1:0-30089 GCA_900060175.1 Ferrisia virgata
AAATCGAATGAATTCGCAAATTGTTATCTAGGCAATGTTGTCAAATATAGGGCACCACAAGGTAGAAACTTACAAAAATCACATGGGCACCAGTTGGTTAGTATTTTATAATTTTTATATTAATTGAAGCGCACCCTGGATAAAAACACTGTGAACTATTTTGACTATAGATATATAAAAGGCGACCATGTGGTGCCCGGGCGAAAATTCGTATTTTGACGTTTCAGAGTGGGGGGATCAATTTCCGACCATTTAAACGCAAAAACGTTGTGGCGCCCGATTTGGGCACCACAACGTTATATACGGGCACCACAGTGACTAGTTATACTTAAAACGGGCACCACTATGACCAAAACTAAATCTATATATATATATATTATACCTTATTACGAATTGTTTCCAATTCACTTTTATTTATTTATTTTTTTCAAAAATCGAGTATCCAGTATAAATTGCCAGTAACAAATCTTGTAAAATTTGCGCATTTCTATAGAATTCATAGCCCTTATATTCAATTTACTTTTTTAAAGTTATAATTCGATGCATTGGACGTAACCTTTTACCTTCTCGCAAAATCTGAAGGGGCGATGATTCGAAAAATTCAAAAATTTGTAGAAATATTTTCCAAGATTTAGGATTCGTGTATAACTCTTCAAGGCGAGCAGAAATTGTTGTTTGCAAAAATTGCCTGTCTTCAAAATTGCAGGCACGTCATAGAATGTGGATTATAATTTCCTTCCTATGCAGTGTAATTGATGGTAAAAATAAAATGCATCAATTTTTATTCAAAAAAATTGTAATAAAATTTATCACGTAGGTATTGTAAAACTTTCATGTACACAGTCCTCTGAATTTTCAAGATGGACAATTTTTGTTCGCTTTGAAGAGCTGTACGAGAATATCTGCTTCACAATGAAGAAAAAACAGCATCGCTATTCAGCCTGATTTTCCTGAATTATTAGGGCTGCTCGTAATAAGAAAAATCGACCAAAAAAAAAAACAAATTTCAACTTCCTAGCTCAATTTGGTGAGGAGGAACAGCCCTTTTCAAAGTCAAAAGGGGGCAAACCTTCATACCTCCCTTCCTAATTGACTCAGGAAGTTGATTTTTGGATACGTTATAAAAATCGATTCAAAAAAGAACAGTTTTTGCGATTATAGCCCCTCAGCATCCTCTTGCCCAAACTTGGGCATAACTCTAATCCTCCTCTAAGCCTATTTTCCAAATTTGATAGATTTTGGTCAGTATCGAGTCGAGCAAATGATTTCAAGTTACGGAGGGGGCAGGGCAGGGAAGATGACCATAAAAATTTTACATGGCAAAAGAATTGTTGCAATGACCTTTTAGGACCCCAAAATGGATTTTGTTGATACTTCCACCCAGGTTCCCTGCCATTGGTTGATAGACCATATTAGCTTCGTTTTTACTCACAATATGACATAGAAAATCAGGCTGAAAATGTAAAATTTTGAAATTTATCAATTTTTTTTTGAATCCGTAATTTTCAATTTTTTCAACATTGAATACATATTTTTTTCTCTATTAGAAAGCAACCTTCAAAGTTTCTGCTCAGGCCATTGAGTGGAGGATGTACTGCTATTCATTTCATTTTAAAAAGTTTTCCATGTGGAGCTCACAATAGCTTTTTCAAAAGTTATTCACAAATAGTCTGATACTTTTTCAGCCTGATTATCGTGAAATATTATCGTGTGAATAAAAAAAAAAAACAAAAAAACAGCTTTTGTCCTATTCAATGGTGATGGTAGGGTGGAGTGCAATAGGGCTAAACAGTCGACACCACAAAAAAACACATCCAAGTCCTACATTAAATCAACACATCAAATTTCAATTCCCAGGCCCCATTGGGGGGGATATATGTTGGAGAAACTCAAAAAATAAGAAAAACATAGCAAGCAACTACATGTTTGGGGCTATAAGGGAGGGCAATGAGATTGAAAAATCAAAATCTCCAAAAAGCACATCTATAAACCATACTTAATCTATGTACCAACATATTATACTTCCTAGTTCAATTTTGAGGGAATATAAGAGAGGACAGACTTTTTTCAAGGTCAAACAGGGGGCACGCCATATCTTTCCTCCTCATTGACCCATGAAGCTGATATTTGAACACGTTAAACAACTTTGGATTCTCTATCGATTGGCTCAAAAAGAAACAATTTTTACGATTTTGGCTCCTCAGCAGTACCTCCCCAATTTGAAAATCTCTGAATTTTGACAAAAAGTCGTCCCAATTTATATATATCTAATCCATCGCCAAGCAAAGCTTACTGACCAAATTAGAGCGGTTTTGGTCAATGTCGAGCAGAATAAATGATTTTAGTCTTTGGAAAAAAATTAATTACTTAATTAATTATTATCTGACATGGCTAAAAATGGTCGTAATGGTCTTCAAAAATCCCAAAATAGATTTTATTGATATCTCCTCTCGACTCGCCCGTCACATATCGTTAGACCGTAATAGTCATTTTCATTGACAATATGACAGAAAATCGGGCTAAAAACTAAAAAATTTATAAAAATTGTTAGCCATGTGTTTCGCTTTTATTTTGTCATATTTTACGAACCACTTCACCCCCCCCTTGATTTTTATACCACACATACTCGAAAGTACACGTATGCCATGTTTTAAAGCAAACGCCGAATTTCTATCATTATTAATATTTAGTCTATGAATTTCCGAGATGCGGGGCAGACTTGGATGAAAGTGAAATACCATATCTCAGCCCCTTCAAATTTTTGAGTATGCTAATCATTACACACGTAAGTTTCGTGAGTTGACCTATCGCTGGTATAAGGACAGCGAGGTTAATGCGGAACATTTGGTATAAAGTAAGCAACTTTTTCCTACGCGAATGGTTATTGTTCACTGTTGATGAATAAAAAACTTTACAGTACAATATCCAAACGATCGTCGAAAAATTCGTGTAATAAAATCAGATGTTTGACAAGATTACAAAATTTATCAACAGAATATTTTCACGTTTATCGTCGTTATTTACTGTCACTTCATCGATACAGTAGTTCGTAACCTAATAGTCAAAAACAACAAATCGTAAGCACAAAAATTCAAAACATGAAAAACAGATCAACATTAACAGCCAACACTTGTGAAGAGAAATACTCAACCGAGGAAAAGATATCAAAGTGCGATGAAGGATGAAAGAATGAAGAATGACGCTCATTTCTTAAAAGCGTACATATTTGAAATTTTTCAAACGTACACAAAAAAGCGTTACCTTTACAACATTCCGAGCTCATTTATATATAAAATTTTTTCATCTAAACGGAAGTGAAAAAATTCCGAATTTCCCTGTCGAGTATTCTGCAAAACAACAAAATGTTACGATAAACGAGAAAGAAAGAAAAAAAAATACCGACAAAAATAATAATAAAGTATTTCTCTATTTTTTTCCCTCTCATTTCCTATCTTTCTGTCTCTTGCTTTCGTTGGTACATATAAAAATAACATCTATTCAACAGAACTGGAATTATGTCGACGAAACGTAGGGTAAAAAAAAAAAAAAAATTACAACATAATACTCCATTAAGGCAAGCTGGTACAATATTTCGGGTATTTTCGAAACGATAAAAACTAATTTAGCCAATCTAAACGAGTAACTTTTTGGGAAAAAATTTTTATGGCCAAATAATTCGAAAAAATATTAATTCCCAAAAGAGCATTCGTCCCTGGCGCAACGTGCGGTTAACGAATTAACGTAAGAATGTACACGTGCGGCGAGTGGTGGGGTGATGGAAAACGGGGGCAGAAGCAGCAGACAAGAAAAAGTACACTTCCAATCTTCTGCGCACAAAAGTATAAATTACGTGTTGGCAAAGTTTGACATTTCCCATTACTTTGGCCTAATTTTAACGAAAAACCTGACAAAAAAAATTCATCCCAATAAATAAGAAGTCATCGTGACGTTGTAATGAAAAAGTTTCAATATTTGAGCGAACTGCGCGCCATCACCCATCACCATCACCATCGCCACCGCGCCGGGGGTTGGATAAATTTCGATTTATATTGTTTTCAGTTTTGCAGTTCAAGTCTGTATGAAGCAAATACAGTTTAATATTTTTAACACGCTTCGCCATCAGCCAGGCCAAAGTTAATAAAACTCAGTCGAATAATAACTTTAACAAATACCGTCAATAATTCAACGCGTATTAAATTACCAACCGAATTGTCTTCGCGCCCTGCTTCGGCCCAATAAGTGTGTAATAACGATTTAACTCGATACGAAAAAACAAATAACTTTTATTTTTTTTTCCCCTTTCAACTTCACTTTAACGATGCTTCAAGACAACTAGAATTGCAAGTATTACAGATGAAAAAAAAAAAAAAAAAAAAAAAAAAAAAAAAAAAAAAAAAATAGCTGGAACGAGAGAGTGTAAGTGAGAGAGAGACTTTCCACAGCGAATCCAATACCTACTCGTAAAAAGTTTTCCCTCTTCGTATTCCTCGTCTGTGTAATTTCAATTTTCTCTCTTTCAAGTACTTTCGTGCACCAACTTTTTACACTTTTACAGTAACGAAGTTGAATCCGGTCTTTCCATTATATATTTTTTTTTTTCGAATTCGAATAATGATAAAAAGCGTCTATTTAAAATTTTGATAAAACTCGGTGTTGCCAAAAAAACACGTACTGTGAATAAGTTGTCTGACTTGAAAACTGAAGTTGCAAATGATGATTTTAATAATGTGGCAATCAGTAATTGGTAAAAAACTGAGCATTTTTTGTTACGTTCATTGATGACCTAGTTTTCATTTTTAAGAGGCTATTGCTGCACGTCGGAAATGAAAACTTCATCCAAAGAATCGATGATGCAAATGAATGGTACATCGAAAGAGGAACAACTATTGTTCTATTCATTTTTTGTACAATATTAAAATTGAAGGGGTTGTAAGCACATATCAGATATTACTCGATACACAAATTTCTTGCAGCTCCTGCAATACTCATATCAGGCAAAAATCAAACAGAACAACATTCGTTTAACTTTCAATGTACAATGTATATGCACTTTTAGTTTTCTTCAAAATCGAGGAATTTTTTATCCAACATGCAACAATAACCATTTCACTTTTACGATTAGGCCAGAAATGAAAGTAACAAAATTTTCTCAGTTTTGCACCTACTATTCAATTGCAAAATTGAAAATCCATTCAGAACATAGATGTTTGAGAGTGGCGTTTAACTCTTCGATTTATTAAATTGGAAACTTATTCCTCCAATTTTTTCTGGTGGTTCCTGATAAAATTCCAATTTTGACTCTTGACAACCTCTCGACTGATATTCTGAATAAAAATTGGCGGCAGGGCGACCCAATTTCGAAAATTTTTTGAATTTTTTTAAAAACCCGACAAAAATTTGTTCAGTTAGGTTTTAAAAAAATCGAATAAAGAGGGGAGATACAACTTCCTCAATATAAAGCAAATATCACAGAAATTAATTTATAATTTTTTCTCGAATGGAAGTTTGGGTTAAAAATTTCACGAAACTGTTCAAGTAGCACATTAAGAGACACCCAATAAGGTACTCAACCCAAAGAGGCTTTCTGAGGGAGAATTATACTGCACATTTTTATTATTTATACATCGTTTTGAGGATACCGTACCTCCCTTTTCCAATGAGCTTGTTTGGGTCGAAATTCATTAGGATTACTAAAATTTAGTTAAACATTCAGTATGGTACAAGCCATCAATTTCAACATGATTTGAACAAAATTGAATTATTGAAATCCATAAAAACAAAGCGGGCCTTTGGGTCACGGGTTAATATTATTTGTTTGGACTCAAATTTTTGGGATGTTGGTTTTAGACTTAAATATATTTTTTCTTGTTACGTATTTATCATTTTGTTGATTCTTGCTATTCTATTTGTAATGTAACTAGATAATTGGACAGGCTAGATGCTAAAGGCCAAGCAGCCGGGTGTCGTTAAATAAATCATTTTTGTTGTTGCTGTTGTTGTAAACAAATTTTCGTTGAGCCTTAAAAAAAATTCGAAAAATTCAGTGGCGTAGCCAAGAATGGCTCGAAGGAGAAGGTTTTTCCACTAATGAATTAAATAATATGCCCGAACTTTTAAAATGTGCATTTTCAGGAGTCTTTAAAAAAAAATTGACATAAATGTAAAAATTTTTCCAGAGTTTTTCAGCCTGGAAGGACGAAGAGTGTGCGTTAAGACCTGTCAAACCCCTCCCTCTGGCTTCGCCTCTGCCACTTGGTATGATTATATTTTCCCCAAGTGGTTTAGAAATTTTGGAGAAGAATATTATTATGTAGTTTTGGACAATTTTTCAAAAATTTTTTTTCCAAAGAACACAATCGTATTGAAAAATCAACTCAATTTTATGTATTCTCATTAAACTGGTTTAATATTTCAGCAAAAATAACTTTCTGGTAAAATTTTTTTTAATTTTTAAAGTACTTTGGAGAATATTTAATCATGCCAAGTGATGGGGAAGGGGGAGTGCCTTACTACTTTAAGAAAAATTATCTAATTGGATATTCATGATCAATTTTTTTAAAGTTAGAAGCAAAAATTAGAAATTTTTTCGCAAAATTTTAGTGTTTTTTTTACACTATTCAAGATATTTCACCAACCAGTTAACCCTTAACTAACAATTTTTTTTTTACTCAGAATACTAAACCATCTAAGTTACACTTTGGCGCAAATTGGACGTCTCTAGTACATATTTTCCACCAGAGAACGCTAATACTTGGCTTGAAAATTTTTCCTGCATTTTGATTGAATGATTTCAATTGATCTCAACCAATAAAAATTGATAATATTTTTATCAATAAATAACAACAACTGTAAACAATCTGATGTTATATAACCTTACGTCAGCTGATCACTATCATAACTCTTGAAGATTTCAACAAATCAGATTGCAGGAAAAATTTCAAAAGAAAGTGTTGCATGTAAAGTTCATTTAGAAAGCTAAAAAGAAGTAATTTTTCTAGCCAAGCATCAGCGCGCTCTAGTGAGAATTGGATGAGTAACTATTTACAAAAATATTCTGTAATCTTCTTTCCGCTGTGACCAGCAGAGAGGCGTGTTGGTGTATCAGTATCTGTTTATGTTGAATTGATAAGCTGCAGAAAAAAGGAAACATGAATAGCGAATTGCTAAAACAAAACGAACATCTACACACGATTATTTTCATAAAAATTCTTTCGATTAAACCCTCGTTAAATATAATTCTCAACATATCCAAAAAGCTTTAAAAAAAAACATTAAGGTAGTTACACTAAATTGCACGTAATTACCAGACTCTCTTTTCAACCGAAATAAAACAGCTTAAAACTGCGCCAACTAAACGAAGTCATAAATGAAACAATGCCCAAGACCGTCGTCATCGCTACAAAACTTCAATGCTTTTTAATAGGCGAGCAAACTTTTTCGAAAATTAAATTAACAATCGGTTAACTCGATTGTGATACGGTTTTGCAAAACTCCTACGATACGGTATAAGTTTTCGAGGTGAACTACCCGATTTAAACTCGAAACGCGTCTCATTTCGAGTGTAAATAATGCGTAAAAATTTTTAAAAACAATACGCCATCGCCGTTACGTTATTTTTCTCTAAATTTGGGATTAAGTTCATCGAAAACGTCAGCCAGATTAGTACGAAAACGAGTTTAATCCGTTCGAGAGATTTCGCAATACTCCAAGTTACAAAATTAACTCGACGCAGATTTCGTAGCGTTTATAAATTGTGTCAATATAATGAAAAAAAAAAAAACAAATTTCATCAAAAAAAAAAATATTCGATATAAAATCCGCTAATTTTTTTTCTTTTTTGTAAAATATATGGTATATAGTACACTCGCTTCAAATATGTACATTTATTCAAATTCCAAGGATTTGACGTCCGAAATTATTATTATTTGCCAAGGAAAAATTTCGCGTCACGAAGTAGACGAATTTAAAATTGGAATGAAAATGTATGTACAATTTAAAATCTATGGTTATTATTCGAGTAAAAAAAAAAAAGTAAACATGTTGCAACATGCTTACATATAGTTATTGCATTAAATACAGGGTGATTCGTAAACCATATTACTATTTTGGCGATCTAAATAGACAACTGAAATTACCAATTGTACGCATAATTTTCAAAAAGAAGTTTTCTACTTTGCTATCAGAATGACCACCATCACTTGATGAAATAATAAACAGTGACTATGACTCATGACTCTGCTGTGATGATATCATCACTCACTCCTTCCACGAATAAAATTACCACTGATCATACTGCAACGTTAATCAAATTGCCTACATCGACCATCAAAGGAACCAAAAAATTTTCGAATCACCCTATTCATATCCATTGTGCATATTTTACTCGTTTCCCAGCAGTAAATTTTATTCTTATTATATTATGTACGATTGTCGTTATATAACAACGAGAAATATTCTGAAAATTTTTTATACAATTTTTTTTTTACTTTTTTCATCGTGTAACTTTTTTGTTATCTGTTCTTTGTAATAAATTGCCATTGCCGTCTACAACGTCAAAGCTGGATTGTTGACGTTGCATGTTAAATGGTTTTCAAAGCGAATAAAAAAAAAGACCTTAGTTGATATCCACATCCACATACAATTTTTTACATAGAAAAAAAAAGAGGTAGTTCGAAAAAGTATTTAAATTATTCTCTTTTTTCCCACAGAACATTTTATTAGATTTCAATTTTTGACGTTTACATTTAATGGATAGTTTTGTACATTTCAACTTCTTTAAAAACTTGTATAAAATTTTCTCAAACGTCACGTCTCATCGAGAAAATTTTTATTGAATACGTATTTTGAAAAAAATTATACATTAGCCGGTCGATAAAATTAACTCAAGTAGGCTGCATATTTAGTTCGAAAATTTTCCCATTATTTTTTTTTTTTAACGACAAAAGAAAACGATATTACACATTTTAGTATTATACCTACTCGAGAAGAAAAAAAAAATTAACAATTTTTCGCGTTACATGAAAGCTTTTTTCGTTAACTTATATTTCGCCAATCTCTTGCAATCTTTTTCTCAACGTTGTAAAAAGTTTGTTATGCTTTTTAATGTCGACGTTCCCAATTTAGAATTTCTTCTAGTCCTTTCTTTTTTCCTCTCACGAAGCACTCGAAAAATCGACTATAATTCTACCAACTGTGGCAAAGAGTTGGCATTGGTAAAATGGTACTTCGTTTTCAAGGCAGAATTTCGTTATAAAAAGTTAATTTTTAAAACGAAATCTGGCTAAAATTGTAATGTTGACCAAAAATTAAGAGATATTCTTCTAATGCTTTTTTGTTTGCACGAGTAATACTTTGCCAATTTTTTTATTTTTGTTTTCATACTTGAATACAGTTCTTGCCTAGGCTGAATAGAAGAAAAATTTTTTCAGCACAGTACCTTGCCAAAGTATGTCAGAATGTCACTCAAACTGGATTTCACGGCAAAAGAAAGCATCGCTTTCTAACAATTTTTCAGCTAAATTTTCGTAAAATATTTTGGTCTAGACAATTATTTTACTCGTGGTATAAAATATTGAAAAGTGATTAGAGAAGGGTCAATTGTAAAGAGAATATTTGAATCCCTTATCCCAAGCACATTCAGGACTCCTACTTCATCTATTTGACAATTTTCAACGTTCTGATTCAATTTGCAGAGGAGATATGCGGGTGACAAAACTGCTCGAAAACATTTTTCTAAAAATTCTGACTGTGAGGTGGCATAGAGGAGCTGAAGAGCTAAAACCTTCAAAAGCCGTGCTTACGATTCCTACACTAAATCTAAATGCCAAATTTAAACCAGCACATCGCTTCATTTGGACGGGAGATACCGGGTGCTCAAGCGAAGTCTGACAACCCCCCCCCCCCCCCGCCGATTTCAAATATGAAAATATCATATTTGAAATGGAGCTCCAAAGATAGTTACTTTTTCAAAGCTATAGAATGGGGCAGGTAATGAGGGCGAATCAAAAAACTTGAAAGGCACATCTTTAGTACCTAATGAATCTGCATGCCACATTTCAGGTACTTGGCGTAATTATGATGGGTAGAGGGGTATGCGAAGAACCAACTTTTCTCAATGTCGAACATGGTAAATACTGGATCGTTTCAATTTTGTTTTTTTTTCAGTAGTTGGAAAGGGGTAGCGGAAAAAAATGCGAAATGATATCAATTGAAGGTGATAAAAATTAACGGTCCATGATTTGACCCTTAAAGCCCCCCAAATTAACCTCAAAAATTCAAAATTTATACAAACATCAGAGAAAAATTTTCCAAATTTTTTAGCATCAGTTTGTCATAGTAGAGAAACGTACGATCAAAAAAAGTGTTTGCAATTTTTTCTTCTTTTCATGAGCACATAATCATTTTTAAAAATAGAAAATATTTTATGCTTTTGATTTTTTTTGAAATGGAAAAGCAAAATAAACGGTCATTTATTTTTACTTTAACATTCTAAAAATTTCAAGATGAACGAGTTTTTCCATTCACTAAAAAGTGACTAAAATTTTATGAACTTTTTTTGATCTTACGAGGTCTACACTACTATGACAAATTAATACCCAGCCAATTTGGGAATTTTTTCTTGATTTCTGTGTAAATTTCGAATATTAAATCAATTTAGAGGAGGGAGGAAAGGGGGCTTCTGCTTCTCAAGGGTCAAGTCAATAATCCCAAATTTTTACCACCGAATAAAGCTCAAAATTGGAACACCCTAGTAAATACCCCTATGTCTGTACTTCTAATTGATAGTACAAGGGGCTACATTTGGGACATGTTAGACCTACATCTTTTGATTTTCATTCGATTAGTTGAATAAAAAACGATTTCTGTGAATTAAAAGAATCCCTTTTTTGGGGATGTGAAAGGGGTGGATGTGCGGTCTACAAAGGACAGCAATAACCATTATTTTTTGGCCCTTCAATGTGATAGTTTGGAGGTACACGGTTGAGCCCCCCGAAGGGCACACCCTCAGCACTAGCACAAGCTATCTAGCGGGTTAGGGCTAATCTACCCTCTCGCCGACCGATAATTAAAATTTTTATATTTATTTCTGAAAGCTTTGCAAATATTAAAGAGCATATACCTGACATGATATTCCTTCCTTTTTCTTTAAATATTTGAATCTCTGTTTTTTCACTTTTTAGTTCTATTTTAAACAGTGATTCGACTTGAAATATCTTCTCAGCCTAATTTTCGTGAGATGTTATAATTATGTGAATTGAAAAAAAACATCGTTTCCCTAATCAGAAGTACGAGTAAGAAGAGTTCAATGGAGCTACAAGGTCGAGACACCTGAAAGCACATCTATAAACCTTGCTAAATCTACATACCAAATTTGAACTTCCTGGCTCAATTTGGAGGGGAATTATGCGAAGAAGAAACTTAAAAAATAAGAATAACCTACTGAAAAACTACATTTTGGTGGTTGTGAGGGGGTGCGCAATGAGGTTGAAAAGTGGAGACCCCCCCCTCCAGGCACATCTATGGTCCTACTAAGTCTACATACTAAATTACAACTTCCTAGCTCAATTTGGAGGAGAGATAGGAGAGGGACGGGCCTTTTTCACAATCAAAAAGGTGAAAAACTCTCATATCTCCCCTTCTAATCGACCTAAAAGGCTGATTTTTTGGATATGTAAATACAACTTTGGATTCTGCATCGATTCGCTTAAAAAGAAAACATTTTTTCATTTCCAGTCCCTCAGTACCCCTCTCTCAAATTTGGGCACAAGTGAATTTTGACCCAAGGTCATCCCCATTCTAGAATATCAAATGGCACGCCAATCGAACCAATTTTTGCACATTTTCATGCTAAGCAAATAATTTTTCAATTTCGGGCAAAAAAAATATAAAATAAATATCTGACATGAGCGAAAATGATCGTTATGATCTTCCAGAACGTCAGAAACGGATTTTGCTTATATTCGTCCCCTCACCCGCCTTAGGTTGATAAACCGTAATAGCTTGGTTTTCATTGACAAAATGACATAAAAAAAATCAGGCCAAAAAAAACCCTGGCTATAAATTAAATACTTGATATAGCCAAAAATGATATAAATCATCTGCCAGAGCCTCAAAACAGATTTTATGAACACTCCTCTTCATACAACACAGGTCGCTACTCCACAATAGCCCAGTTTTCTTCGAAAATGCGACCTAAATGACGTAGAAAATCATACTAAATACAGGAAAACTTATAGGTACTAGGTTTTTTATCCATTAAAATCTGAGCAGTATTTTTCATTGAAATTTATTGGTCGTTTTTCCTTTTTTTTTTCTGTCTTTTTTTTTTCAGACAAGGCACCGACGTTCAATTTCGTGAAGTTAAGTGTTCGCAAGAGCAACCGATACGATGGCATATAATTTATAACAGTTAAACATATAATCTACATTAGGTAAAATAAAAACTCGATGGATAATACATGTATCGAATTTTAGACTAGTCAAGAGCTAGGCATTTGGCAGAAATAAAGAAAAATGGTCTTTCGTTTCCCGAATGAGGCATTTTTTTCCCCTTAGCCTTTCTAAGCGGAAATTTTTTTTTAAAACGTCTAATATATAAGACCTACAAGGGTTAATAGTACCTATATCGACGATACACCATTTCCCAAACCACGCAGCTGAATTCAAGGTAAAAAAGGTAGAATCGATCTTATTAATAATATCCAATCGCAAGGGGAAACCATAAGCGAATATCGTATAGTTTTTCTTAAAATAAAAATTTATAAAGAAAAAAATTATACATACGTACTCGTTTTATTCTTCTGTACATACGATGAGAACATTACCGTGTAATGCTTTTCTCCCAACAATATTCGTTCAGCAATCAATTTTGTATCCTTTCTTGAAAACGTAGATCAACGCGAAGTTCTCTTCGTAATTCCAAACGTCAATCTGCAGATTACATCTGAAATAAGGGAAAAAGATAATAAATCATTCGTCCAGTTTGAAATGTCGAAAAATCTCAGCTACGCGTTGTTTATCACCTTATTTCGAAGTGTACAGTATTCGATAGAAAGTATTGAGCACCGTTCGCTCGTTCGCTAAGCGACGTATAACAAGATCGAATTTCGTTTCAGTAATTTCATTGCTTTTGAAAACATTTCCAGGCATTTTTTATTTGAAATAATAACTCGATGTTGAGTACATATTTCGAATAAATCGTATACCTGTTTTCGTCCAATCTCAGTTAACGCTTTAGGTTCTTTTACGAGTCAACTTTCAAATATAGTTTTGAAATTTCTTCATCAATATTCTAATCCAAAGTATAAGTTTCCCTTGAAAGGAAACACGTGATGGCAACACATCGCATTAAAGATAAAGTTATGTGTACTTCCTTTGCAAAAAGTACTCGTACAAAACTCGATTAATTACGAAAATTTAACCCGAGAAACGATATCTTGGGATCCTTATATAGTATCGTGGCTTGCGGAATTCATACGTAAAACGAAGAAGAAGAGACCGAAATAGGAAAACCTATACAAAATCGTAGACCAGAAACGGGAAAAAATACTCGAAATATTATTAATAATAAGCCATAAATAATTTTATATTAAATTAATTTCTAGTTCAACTATAACTCTAACGTAAGGACTGGCCAAGCAGCTACCTACGTACACTACCCGATAAGAAATTTTCGGAAGCTTGCGTAGGCGTTAATTATACCCCATTTTATAATCTGCAAAACGTATATAATCGTTTTATTAGATACATCTGTCAAATGTCTTTTTGAAATGGGTTCTGTTCAACCATCAAACCTAATTCAAATCGTACGAGTTTTTATTCTCTGAGATCTACGACACGACGAAAAAAAAATGTGATACGTTAGTAAGCTGCACAAAAAATTAGATTTTTTTGAACATCATAATTCAATCTTCAATTTTTATACTCTTCTCGTTACTTCATTTCCTTTAAGTACGTGTACGACGTGAAAACTTTTAATTAAATTTTTTGCAAATTTTTCATTAATGAAAACAGCTTAGGCTGCCCTTCATAGTGAAATTTTCAACAATTTTCTATCGTAATACCAGCGTCGTTCATAAGACATTAAAATTTCCTCTTTTATTCGTTCAAACTCGAGGAATATTTCAACGGGTGGAAATTTTATTGAATAAACAAGATTACAAGTTGCCATAAATAATACTTAACACGTGTAGCAACTAGACCGAGAAAAGCTTTCCAAAAATTTCTCGCAAAAAAAAAATCATTTTGAACAAATTAGGTGAAAAATTTCACAAAATTTCAAGCAACAGTTTTCACAGCGAAAATTTGTTTAAAAAGATCTTGGTAGTCCCCCAGAAATCCCTAATTTTCTCAACTCTAGTACGAAGTATTTTACAAAATGGGATTTACTTCGAAATTGGCTATTTGCTGAATATCTTGGAAACTTCTCATTACAGTCCTATCTTTGAAATCTGCACCAATTTTCGCAACTGATGGAAACCAACATGATAAATTTTGACAAAAAAATGGAACATTCAACGACCCCCTCCTCACCCCCGTGTACATGGTGTAATCTGAAGTTGTAGAGTCAACACTTTTTGAAAATTTCACAGATTCTAGATATCTTTACGAGGGGGGGGGGGGGTATACATTGTAAACTTTTTTCAAGTTTGGGTTGTATTTTCTTTGATGTTTGAAACTTTGAAAATTTCATAAATTAAAATTACATCATGTGACCTGGTATATGAAAGAGGGAGCGGGTTACGTGTCAAAAATTATTTTTTCACAATTTTAACTCAGTTTAAGAGGTTTACAGTTCTAAAAATTTGTTTTTTATGGCATAACCTCCCCCCCCCCCGTATACACAAAACGGGTTCAAATTTCGTATTAAGGGTTACAACGTTCTTTGGAAAAAAATTTTTTTTCAAAATTACTATACCTAAAGTTTGGCACTTCCCCGCCTCGAATTTGGGATCTTCAAAATCAAATTTTTCTGCTATTGCACCATTTTTTTTCTTGATTTTTAGTATATTTCTAATAAAGTTACGAACTTCCGGTTTTTAAAGCCTAAAACAAGATCTTACACTTTATCAAAATTGGCAAAAACGTGAAAAGCTGATTTTTGACAGGTAAGTTCACCTTCCACAGATCAGGTTACAAATAATTTCTTTTTTTAATTTTCCATAGATAATGGGACTCTCTAAGCACTTCTCTGAAAAGAACCTTTTGTTTTAAATGTTGTCAAATTTATGACATTTCAGAAAATAATTTGCCAGATAAATTAATCTGCAAAATCATAAAAACTTAACTTTTTCAGTGCGATGGGATAAAGTCTTAATTTACTGCGGATAAAGCGAAGCTAACATTTAGAGGGGAAGGGGAGAGGCGGATGAAAATGAAAAATTTACAAGCTGAAATCTACATTATCATTAACTTTTTTTTGAAGAGTGAAATACACGCCTATAGATGGAGATAGGCAAACATTTTTGGAGAAGCTTAAGCTCTCCACCTTCATTTTCTCAAAAAAAACTATGTTTCGGTACTGACATGCTTAGTTTGGCACGAACGATGGGAAGATGAGAAAATTTTGAGTAAAACCAAGTGTGGAAGGTCAGAAACAGTACATTTGACTGCAAAAACATTGGCTCCCCATCTCCGCCTTGTGTACCAGCTTTAAAGGTATATAATATAAAAAGAATGGTGCAGCCAAAAATGCCTCAAAAAGGGGAGTCCAGGTCTAATTTTTTTCCAGAAGGTGGAGACGCGAAGAGAGGTTCAATTTCTGTTTCGCGAAATACTTTAATTACGTATGGTATAAAAAACACTGCTTTTTGAGGCCTTTCATTCGAATAAATGAAGTAAATATTTGAATGTGATAAAGTGATGACTATGACGTACAAAAAGAAGAAAATTTTGCTGCCTATGGTCACCCCTATAATTAAACATTTCTATATTGTACCGGGCTTAATCTTAT
The DNA here is from genome assembly GCA_900060175.1 of Ferrisia virgata. Taxonomy (NCBI): domain Eukaryota; kingdom Metazoa; phylum Arthropoda; class Insecta; order Hemiptera; family Pseudococcidae; genus Ferrisia; species Ferrisia virgata. The sequence goes on from FIZR01015761.1 coordinate 15,953, forward strand.
TTTCCGGCATTGAAGATTGAATAACAAACAGATACGAAAAAAGCACACAAAAATCTTCTACAAAATATTTCTCTTTTCTCAAACCTATAGAAAGTCTTTGCCTTTAAGCAGTAACACTTGGTTAAATCTACCCACGCCTTGCCACAACATCCGAAGAGAAATTATCGAAATTCACATCCGCGAGAGTAAAAGGAGAAAAAAATTCGCACAACATTTTTACACATACAAGTTATTTTCTTAATACTCTTCGCTTTTTCCTCTTCCGATGCAGTTTCAAATCCCTAAACGTCGAGTTTACTTGTATTTCTCAACACAAAGCTAAGCGTGTGAGCAAACTTTTGGTCTATAATAGAAGTTCAACTATACCACTTTGGAGTTATAACTTCAAACAACCGCTTCGATATCTTCGATATATACGTTCATTTTTAATAAAATTTCCCAAAGGCGAAACAAACGACGATAGAAGCCTTTAATAAAGTACGTACATTACTACACACATGATAACAACACATGCGAAATTTCAAACAATCACGATGCGATGTGGTGTATTTTTTCGACAATTTATTGCAAGAGAAACAGTGATGCATACTGTTCACATGCTTGAGACGCGTTCGATTTATCTGTCTGTACGCGATACGATATTTCAAGGTATAAATAATACCTATTTAGAATCGAACAGAATGTTTTTAATAGGTAGGAAAGTAGGAACACATTACTGACTTCATACAATGTTACAACGAATGTAATTTTGATAATGAAGCTTCTTACATAAACATCAAATACATTTACAGAAAGCATCTATCTCAATTTCTATTAATTCGTGAATGATGAAGATTATCTTGTTTAAAGAACTACTACCCAAATTCAGTCTTGTTAAAATTTAATGTCATTTGTAAAGGAAATAAATTTTCGATTAACCAGGTACCTAATAATTTTTTTTCATTTAGGTAAGTAAATAAATGTGTAAGAAACTAGGTAACTAGCCCAATTTAGAAGTCGATTTCCAAAGATTTCTCCTTAAAACACAGATAGGTAAAGGTGCTATCACACTAAAAGAAAAAAAGAAGTAGTGATAGGTAGGAAATTACATTAAACATAAAACGACAACCTAATACTTGCTCGATACAACACATATTAGAATAAGTATAAGACAAAGAGGTAAAATTCATGGATGGGCTTTCATGAATGTACAAACAAAACTTTCGCTATGAACTGCGCAATCCAAATAAAGCCACTTTCTGTACCGACCTCAACGATTGCCAAAATTTAAGCCAGTACTATCATAGTACCCTTTTTGACCAACATCACCCAACCACAGCCCAAATCCATCTATCTTTTTGCGAAAATAATAGTTTAAAAACACAACTACTAAAGGAATTGGTTTAAAAGGTTTTTGACAAGATTCTAGATCAAAGCGAAAATACAATATCATGACATATAGATGACCAAAAACTCCGAGGTACCAAGTTCACTACAAAAATACTGAAATTCATCGGTTGTAGTATCGTAAACTTAGATTGATTTAAATCTTACTCATTGAGGAGCACGAAAACTGTGATGAAATTAGATCAATAATAAATACAGCTATTTGAGATAAAAAATTACAATGAAGTTATGAATGCTAGAAAAAAGCATCGCCAGATGAGCCAAACATCTCACTTCATAAAGTAAGGAGGGTGGTGAATGCGATGGTATTGAAGCTGAATTCTGGCAGGCTCTCGGTAAAAATGGAATCAAAGCAGTATGGCACCTCTGCAGTATCACATGACAAGAATCGTAAATGGCCTACTGAATGGAGTAAGTCGGTGCTGATTCCTCTGCATAAGAAAGGAGATGTAAGATTATACTCAAATTATCATCACCCTAATTTCACATTGCAGCAAAGTCATGTTACAAATTGTAAATAACCGGATCAAGGCGTATGTACGTAGGCAAATTCTACTTGAACAAACCGAAGAGTCCCTGCTCATATAGTAGATTCGATGGAGTCTTTAAATGAGTTCAATTCTATAGTAGTGAGAGCTGATGGCGAAGAATCTGAGGTTTTTCAAGTGGGACAGGAGTGCATCAAGGATGCATATTATCCGCGCAGTTATTCAAGATCTATGGTGAGCACATAATTCGCGAGGCTCCAGAACATTGGACTGGTGGTATCTCCATTGAAGAAAGAAGAATCTCTAATCCGCAATATGCAGATGATACCACCTTGATTGCTTTGGATGAAGAGGAAATGGCGGAGCTTGTCAATCTAGTGAAGATAGCCAGCAAAAAACTTCGTCGAATCTCTCTGAGCAAATCAGCTATGACCAGACTCTGTAATGTCAAATGTAATAACAAGATTTCCAGAAAGACAAGGAAGAGACTTCTACAGGGTAGCAGTACAAATAGTAGGTAAAGGTATTGGAGTGAATAGCTAAAACTCTCCAAAGGCGTGCCTAGGACTTATACTAAAGGGAACATAACAATTTTCAGCTTCCGAGCTCATTTTGGAGGGGAGATATGCGTGGAAAAGACACCAAAAATAAGAGAAACCACTAAAACATAACTTTTTCGAGACTTGTGGGAGGGAGGAGGGTGTAATGCGGATAAAAAGTCGAAATCCGAAAAATAAGCGTCAAACTGTTTTTTTTTTTTGAGATCAAAAAGGGAGAAATCTTCATTCCTACCCTCCTAATTGACATGGGGGCTGATTTTTGGAAATGTACAACATTTCATTCCATGTAGAATGGTTCAAAAACAAATAATTTTTGCAATTTTAGAATTTAATCACCCCTCCCCGCCCTTTCTCTCTGAATTTGGGCATGATGGAATTTCAACCTAAGGTCATCCCCACTCAAAAATATCGAATCCGTCACCAATTTAAATCTACCGCCTAAATATGATCGATTTTGATCGGTACCAAGCTGAGAATATGATTTTTAGTATGGAGAGGGGACAATAAAAATAAATAACTGGCATCTCTGAAAATAGTCTCAAGAGTCTTCTAGGACAACAAAACAGATTTCCTTGACACTCCTCCTTAATTCACTGTAGGCTGGGATCCCACAATTTTCGGATTTTCCTTGACAATGACTTAAAAGTCAGGCTAATGAATGCGACTCGTATAAAAATGAATATTTTGAAGATTTCATTTGATAACTTCCTACTGTATAAAAATTAGTGTCTTGTGCTCTCGAACTATGGAAAATTAAACTTCATACCAGGATGGGGTAAAAACCACCAGAAAATGTTGCGTCCCCTGTACCATCTTCTTTTTAAATTTTCCCATGTTCGCACTTCGCACAATAAATTTGCTTATAACCCTTGAAATATGTTTTCAACCACAAAACTGAGCACAACTAGAAGTGTTTGATGTCTAATTCTACACCAGGAGGTAGGATTAGTCTTTTTTGAAAATCACAAAATTTAACTCTAAATGAGGAGGTGTTGGAATTTCTGTGCTTGAAAATAGCAGTTGTGGATAGATATGCTGGTGTTTTTGCAAACAGATAAAAGTATACTACGTATACTTCAATTATTAGGGATAGCCCCAAATTTCAACCATCTTGGTACATTTCTAATGGCTAGCTGTTGGACCACTCTGAGATAGTGGATAATCTTGTCTAATACCTCTCTCTATTACGCATTACTGGTTACAGCAGAGATAATTGGACAGCACGCCATCTATTTTTGAAATTAAAGAGGCTTGAAACTGGTTTGAGCGTCCACCCATGACTCACTGCTGAACTTTAAAGTCATAAAAATCCAACTAGCGATGCGGTGATAGTTACCTGTAGATAGTGTCGTAAGAAAGGGGAAAACTACTACGCGAATGCTCAATAAGACCTCCCAAGAAACCATCCGGATACAATTGGCATGGGGAATAGTTACATTTGGGTTGAATTTATTCAATTGGGTGTATCAAACATGGCAGCTCAGTCGATTTCAGGCGACTCCAGACCAACGTATACGTTAGGTACGAGGCAAGCCCAAAACCTGGATAAACGAGAATTTTCTAGGTCAAACTAGAACATCCTAAGACCCCGGTAAGATACTCTAGTTTTGCCGGAGAATATTTCAAGAATAACTAGTTTACCCTGATTTAATTAGTCCAAATTGATTTGGTCAGTGAATATTTTAGGAAAAACTAGTACATGCAATGGGGAATAGGACAAATTTGTTCAACCTAGTGAGGATATTGTAGGAAAAACTGATTTTCCCAACAATGCATTCATTAGATAAAACCAGTTTGTCTTAATTCTCCATCGGATGTACTAGTTTTTTGCAAAATATCCATAGGCCCAACCAGTTTGGACTAATTTTGTTAGTATAAACTGGCTGTTACTAAAATATTCTCTAGCAAAACTAGAACATTCTATGGCCCTCGAGATGTTCTATTGATTCCACGTAATTTCTTTATTATCTGCACACCTGCGTGCTATGATATCCCTGTTGGCGTTTAGGACTCTTGGAATAACAACTTTAAGCAGTACCATTGCATCTCTGGTTTTGTTCTTTGTAACAAATCCATACAGAAGTTTTTTCTCCGTATCTCAACGTTCAGTATTCCAGCAGAAGCTTCAGGGCATGACTGTGGTTCGATATTCACTGTCTTTCTGAAAGTAGCTTTCCTTCGGTATTGGTATGAAATATACAACTTCAATCTTTTCTGCTAATGTACTCAAAGTTGGTTGCTTTTGAGCTTGATGGTCAGTTTAGAGGTCTGTGGCATAATTTCACTGCATCTTCTGTTTCGTTCTTATTGATGCAGCACTTTCCGTTTTCCTTTTTTATGTACCTATGTAATTCCAGCCATATTTTTCTTATGAATTTATATCATCTGTTTCATTTTCGTTGCCATTAGTTACTGCCTTGAAATGGAAAAATTTTGCCTCATCAGAATGAGGCCGTAAATTTTTCCTATAATGCAAAACAATGAGTTGAAAATTACCCATTTACAATATCATTTTTTAAATAAAAATTGGAAACACAAGCTACGAATTTCACTTGGGACGGAAAAAACTGACGGAAATTATTCGACTACAATGAACAATTTTGACAATGTAAAAAAAAAAAAATGAAAATTTACTAACAAAATACTTGTAAAACTTTTCTTTTGATTTTACTACAGTTAAATAGAATTTCCTACGCGTTTTTCTTCGTAATTGCGTATTCTCTTTCGTGTAAATATTTTACATGAAACTCGACTTTATAAACTTTTCTTTAAAAAAATTACACCACAAAAACGATAATCGAAGGCCTTTTTTTCAGTCTCTTCATACTTGAAAATTATTTGAGAGAATTTTTAATGGGTCTTTCTGCCTTATTTACTTCTATCCCGATTCTTTTATTCATCACGTTGCTCCACCTCACATAATAACCAGCGTTCGTTCAGTTTGCAACTTATTACCGCATTTCATCAAATTCAACTGGAATAACTCATGTTTAGATAGGCCATTCGTGATGATACAGATGTTCGCTATTTACATTAGATTGGTAACTAAATAAACAAAAAAACTTGTCGATTTTCTTCATTTGAAAATTCTCTCTCAAAAAAAAAAAGAAAAAGTAAGATTAATAGGAAAAAAATATAAAGAAAAATCTCGTCAAATTCAATAAAAACGACACCTGCCAATAAAATGAAAAAAAAAAAAAAAAAATTCCCTGACATTTCGGCAACGACACGTTGTCTTGCGTTGATTCACGTTTCGCATTATCTGTTTTCATTTTTTTTTTCAGAGCGACGTTTCAACGTCACTGTTTGATAAACTTTAACAAGATCTCAACGCTAATGATACTTTAAACTTGGTTCGAATTTCGAGATGAGTCCCCCCCCCACGCCCAAATGAAAAAAATACTCAACCCTTCCATTTTATCGTCATCGTTCGAAATTCTTCCTTCTTTATAAATTATTTTTACAGCGAAGAAAAAAATACACGATTTTAAATACTTTACCATATTAGTAGGAATATCGTGTAATAAAAACGAGGAAGGATATAATGAAAAAAAATTACAACGATTCTATTTCCTTACTGTTTATTCTTTTTCAATTTCATTGCGCAAATAATTACATCGAACGAACTGTAAAAAGAATTCTCGAGCTCAACAATACGTTACCATCAATTCAATATCCTTTATCTATAAGTCTACATGTCAATATAGAAGTAGTACTTATTTAACAGCAAATTCTTTTTTTTTTCTTTTCTATTTTACAGGAACGGCTACTTTTATCCGTATTACCGGGACATGTTGCCGTAAAAATGAGACAAGATTTGGGTTCAGCTTTAGACACGCAATTCAAAAAGATATACATGAGTAGGCACGAGAACGTTAGGTAAGTTTCAAATTATCTACATTGTACCTATGTACTATACACGATAATCCTTCTTTCTACCTTTTTTTTATTTTCAAAGCGAAAAAAGCTCCCTGTACACTTCAACTTTTCCAACTACATAACCTACGTATAAATAGCCTAGTTTAATTATTTTTGCAGCACACTCAATTATTCTATATAATATTCAACAGTACGTAAAACAATCCATTTAGTGTGCCTAGATATTGAACCTGTAATATTATGTACTTTCCATACACACGAGGGCATTTTTTTTTTTTTTTTTTTTTTTTTTTTTTTTGGGTTTTTTTTTTTTTTTTTTTTTTTTTTTTTTTACAAATCCCATTAATCAATCGTATTATTTCCGGAAATAAAGAAAAGAGATTATTGAAATGATAAAATAATATTAATGAATATTCAGCATCATAGCTTTAGTTATAAATTTTTTTAAATACGAAGTTAATTGGAAAATGTGTTGATGAAAAATACCACCAATTCAACAAAATGAGTTTGAGAGAGAGTAATATTAGAAATTTGTTGTCTTACATACAGGGTGTCTCAAAAAAATACAAGTTTTTTCTAAAAAAAAAAAAAAATCAAACGAAAAGAGTATAACGTGGATCGATTTTCTGTTAGGTTACCAATTTAAATATTTTTTCAATCTGTCAAGTCTTCAATTCAGTGCAATAGAGTGAGCCGAACTTCATTTTTTTTTTCGAAAATCTGTAAACGGCGGTCACACAATATTATGAAATGATGTCAAACCAGCGTAGTAAAAATTTCAGTCTCCCAATTGTAAAAATCACTTGAGGTTCGAGAATTTTCAAAAAATTTAAAAAATCCAAAATAATAAATTTTTTTTGGAAATTCTTTACAAATGAAATTCTTATAAATATTCATAATTCATATGCAATCTGATCATTGGCGGAAAGTTTTTACCATACCTACTCCATTTTTCCGTGATTTAAAAAAATATTACCTTTTGTGCTTTTTTTCATCATTTTCTGAAAAACTGAAAAGGAAAATTTTACTAAGAACCGTTTAATCCTCACTTCCTCCCTTGAAATACATGCAAAATATTCAACTATAGATAATTCTAAATGTAAAACAATGAAAATATGGTTCAAAATATCAATTTACACATAAAAAACGAGTGAAAAATAGATAATCTTCAAAAAATAATTTAACAACTGAAAAACAATGAAAATCTGGGGGGATCTCTAAAAGAAGTAGATCCCTTGAACTTCAACTTTAAAATGAATGTATGAATCGAAATATCATTTCTGTGTTACAAAAATTTGAAAAAAGAAAAAATGAAATTTTTTTCAAAAATCATCAATTTTTTACTTTGTACGATAGAAAAATTCACCCATTGCCATTTTAAAACTTAAAAGAAGTATGAAATGGGAAATTACTCCTTAAACACCTCTAAATTTTTGCAATGTGCATTTAAAATGTGCCATGTGTATCTGGGTCACTGAGAACTCCTGTTATGGTCACATAACTACATCATGGCCTAGGACTATGTTCACTCAGCCAGCCTACATTAGCTACCTCTATCTTCTAGCGCTAGTATTTCCATTGGTTAAAATAATACAGTTCGAACAAAAAGAGATCGAAAATTTCATGAAATAATAACAAGGGTTTTTAGCCTGAATTTCTATGTTATAGACCTATTGCCAATGAACCCCAGGTTGTTACAGTCTATCGACCTACGACGAATGAGGGGCGGGGAGTTACCAATAAAATCACTTATGGGGCCTTAGAAGACCATCGAGATCATTTTTGGCCATGTCAGATATTTTTTTCTATTCCCCCCCCCTCCAAAACTAATATTATTTACTCTGCCCAATAGTGATCAAAATCGCTTCACATTGGTCAATCAGCGGATTAGATATATGTGAGTGGGTACGACCTTGGGTCAAAATTCAGTAACACTCAGATTTAGGAAAGAGGGTGCTGAGTCATCAAAAACGCAAATGCTCCTTTTGGAGCCAATCGATAAGAAATCCAAAGTTTTCCTCATTTTTGACCTTGAAAACCGAACTCTCCTTCCCCATCACCCCTCCGAATCGAGCTAGGAAGTTGAAATTTGGTATATACATTTAGTAGGGGCCCTGGGTGTGCCTTTTGAGGGTCTAGATTTTCCAGCTCCATTGCACCTCTTTACTTGTACCACTGATTAGGAAAAAAATATCACAAAGCAAAGCTTTATTTATATTTTTTTTTTCACCATTTGGACAGAAAATTTTGAGCAAAATTTATGACTTCCATGACTCAGTAGACATTTTGTACCATTATAAAATCACATTAGGACAAACGCCTTCCGCTTTGTTATTTTTTATATAGAAACGCTGATTTTGTATTTTGGGTGGGGTGGGGGGTATTCAAATCATTTCATTAAAATCGTCACTCAATAAAAAATAAAAGGTACGGGTCACTCGTACCGAAACATGCTACGCAATAAACACATATTGAAGATAAAAAGTTACTTCAGAATATACTTTCACAAGTTCGCTTACATTTGAATTTTTTTCTTTACAATTTTGAATTAATGAAAAAATAATTCATTAAAATTACGACCAATAGGGTCACATTATCAACATACGTACGAATATAAAAATACCTAAAAGGATGGGTAGCATATCAGATCACGTTTTTTCAAAGTCCAAATAGTATCGACACTCGAGACACAACTCCCGAGTCACTTCGTATGTAACTTTCGCCCCCCCCCCAAAAGTTACCATTCGAACCATACTACTTATCCCATAAACAAGTTCAAAAAGAATCTCGAGAGCATTGAACACGTCGCCTCGCCTCACCTCGCCTCGTATTTCTCGCCCCTGTCACGTGCTTTATAATCGTACTAAAAAGATGACGTCCCTCTTCCTTTCGCTTCTCCCATAGTCTGACACATTTACGTCGACTTCAATTTAGATCTAAATAAAGTTATCGGTTATAACTACTATGAAACGATTCGAGTGTACATCTTGCCTCTTAAGTCTTATGCGCATCAGCTAAGTAGTTTTGCTACACGAACAAACGTGACGAGCACGAATCCAAGGAGAAATGCTTCTCACTCACTCTCTCCGGCTTTCGAATCGATTTATCGCGCGAGTGTACGTCATTTTAGTTTTTTTTTTCTGCCTCTTCTAAAGTCGCCTTATTTTTTTATTTTGAAATTAAATTACCCCTTTAGACCGATCTCAAGTATTAAAAATATGCTATCGAATAGTCGCTGGAGAATATAATAATAATAATAATAATAATGATAATAATAATAAAAGATTTTATTAAAAAAAAATAATAATAATAACAAAAGAAAACGAAGTAGACTAGCTCTGGCTCCAATTTAAACAAAGAGTAATGAAGAGTATCTGAAAAAAAAAGTTTGAAAGCGGAAGAAAATCCTCATCCCTTCCGCTATGTAGCTCACTCATATACTATTGAAAGAAAAAGCATACTACGTTCATTCTTTTTAAGGTATAAAAGTTTTTTAATTTCTAGTTTTTTTTTTCATTTTTTTCGATGACGATGTCGCAGAAGTTGCTATTAAAAAAATTATTATACCCGTTTATTATATCGTCTTTATAGTATTGTATTGTTTTATTTTTTATAATACGATGCAAAAAAAAAAAAAAAGAAAGAAAAAAGAAGAGAAAATGAACGCCAAACGAAACGAATTGCCATTAATAAAAATCATTCACTATTAATTATACATGATTGTCTTCCGAGGACATGCAGTTGTATGACGATGCAAACGTATCTGCAAATCAAAATTTTCTGATAATTGTGAAAAAATTCAAAAAGCGACAAGCAATTGTTATCCATATGCTTTTTCCATTGTTACAAAAATAACGATAATCGTATGTAGACTTCTGGATTATTAATCAGGTTTAACTTTTTTTACACGTCCATTGTACCTATAAGGATTTTACTCGACGGGAGGTAGGGAAGAGTCGAACCGGTGAGAGGATTACGAATTTATATTCGCCGAAAGTAGCGAAATGTCACATTTAGGTGATGTAAAGGTCGATTGGAAGCATGTCATGTAGGCCATTTTTCTTCATTCCTTTTCACTATTATCATTTGAATGCGAAAAAAAAAAAAGAGATTCACTTCAAATGCCGTATGCTAATAATGCCAGCCAAAAAATATATCACCATTTCATTGATAGAACGTCGATTAAATTAGTATGTAATATGTATGATATATACTTTTTCCAGCATTTTTTTTTAGGGTGGAAAACTTCCAAAAATACGAGAACCCCTATCCTTTTTACTCATTTTGCCAACTTAAAGTAGTCATTTTTACTCGAGATGAAAGCTGCCCTTATTTTAACTCTTTTACAATAATTTTTCGTGCACAAATTAAGATAAAAATTGCTATTCGAAAGTTTCTGTAAAATGAACTTCAATATCACGAAATAATGTTGAGGAATAGGTGAAAATTGAACAAAAATCGTAAAATATCGCAGAAACTTGAGTAAAAATTTGACAAAAATGGTCAAAAAGGTGCTGAAAATTGATCGAAAATTGCCAAAAAAATTTGAAAGAAATAGGTTTAAATTGAGTAAAATTTAGCAAAAAAAAAAAAAAAAAAGGTAAAAGTGCAATAAAATCGACCAAAAATCATGTAAAAAAGTTGATGAAAAGTACGTGAAAATTAACCAGAAATACATCACGAGGAAAATTAGGTAAAAATCGACAGAAGTACGTTAAAAATGCAGAATATTGATTAAATATTACGAAAAAATGTGGAAAATTAAGTGAAAATTTAAACTGAAAATATGAAAAAAATCGTTCCAATCGTCGATAATTGGGTAAAAAATTGACAAAAATATAAAAAAATGAAGAAAATTGATCAAAAATTATGAAAATATGTTAAAAAACAGGTGAAAAATTATCTAAAATATGAAAAAAAAATCTTTAAAAATAAAAAAAAATTAGGTACAAAGTCCAAAAAAATGCGTATAAAAGTAGTAAATAAATTAAACATCACGAAATAATGATGAAAAATATGTAAAATTTGACAAAAATAGGTAAAAATTGAAAAAATAATCACAAATCGTGAAAAAAATATTGAAGAATATGTAAAAATTGATCTAAAATATGAAAAAAGCAAACAAAACCGTCGAAAATTCTGTAAAAACATCTAAAATGGCGAAAATATATCGGAGAACAGGAAAAAACTGACCTAACACGAGAAAAATCGTTAAAACTCAATGAAAATGTGGTAGGGAATATAAAGAAAAATTGTTACAAAATATGTAAAAATTTACCAAAAATGGTGAAAAAAAATTTGTAAAAAATCAGAGTATATCGCGTAAAAAATTGACAAAATGGGTAAAAAGTACAAAAAATAGATCAAAAATTATGTGTAGTTGTTGAAAATTAAGTAAGAAATTGTCGGAAATACAAGAAAAAAAGGAAAAAAATTACGGAAAAAATTAAAAATGGGTGAAAATTACCTAAAAAAAATTGACAAAATCTGTTAAAAATGGAGTATAATTGATCAATTATCACGAAAAAATATTAAAAATTCGGTAAAAATCAAGAAAAATGCAGAAAATATACATTATATATCACGAATCAATGATGAAAAATGGGTAAAAATCGACAAAAATGACTAAAAATCGAAAAAAAATTGTTGAAAATTACGTGAAAATTTACCTAAAATATGAAAAAAAAAAACTTTAACAATCGTTGAAAATTGGGTTGGACAAGATACGTTCAAAATGGAAAATATTTATTAAAAAAAACCACATGAAATCATCGAAAATTTGTGCAAAAAATTAAAAGAAATACGAAAAAAATGAACAAGATTGATCAAACATCACGAAATAATGATGAAAAATAGATGAAAATTGACAAAAATGAGTAAAGTGTGAAATATTGGATAAAATAAATCACGAAAAAGCGTTAAAAAATGGCTGAAAATTAACCTAGAATATGGAAAAAATTGTTTAAAAAGTCAAACCTCAAATTAATTTTTCTCTAAAACTGTATGAACTTGGGAGAAAAATTTCATAAAACAAACGAAACATTAAAACTCTGATCGAATTCAAAAGGGGACCCTACTTCACGAAAGTCCACTAAAATTTGCTAAAAACGAAAAATTCCTTAAAGATAAAATGAAATTGTACGCAGATTTCGTTACCAACAATGAACTGCTACGATTATAAAATGAATTTTATTCATCACTCCCCTCACAAAGGTGATAAGATTTTAACGCACGAGCGATATTTGTCATTTCTACCACAAAATTTAGTCTCGTTAAAAATGCTAATTTTTCGTTCCAAAAGTAACGATAAAATTTCATCGCAAAGAAAATACCTACGTTACCTATAATAAAATCAAGAACAATCCAAACATACTCCAGTCGAACAAAATTCAAGCAAATTTATACCGACAATGTAATTTATTCGATACGCCTTTCCGACCAAGTATACGCAAAAAAGAACTGTCGAACTCGTATTACAAAAAAGGAAAGAAAGAAACCGTTCGAATACAGGGCGCGACAAGGGACGAGCACAACGATGACGTTGCCTGGCATCAGGGTCTTGGCCGAGGTGAACTGGACAAAGTATACATTTAAGCTTTTAATTCGCATTATCCGTCGGTGTCTCGGGTAACCTGGATACACGCCAACACATTCCAACTCGCTCGGTTTACCTTAAAAGTGCAACTCATCCGGATTGGCTTTGCCTCTCCAGCTTCGATTAATCCGAAACCCCTTACTTATGGCTAAATAATCTTGATATCTTTTACTCGAGTGTTTTGTTACCAGCGAGCGAGCGTAACGAGCAAACTAAATGCTTCATTAAATCAGAATCTTTCCAGCAACTCGGTGTAAAAATTAGATTTATTTGAATCGACAGAACAGTGGATCGAAAAAATTTCTCATTTTAATTTCAAGAGCATTTTTACGCTAACATCCTAGAACCGAATAGATCCATGGTACATTACATATACAAATACTGATCTCGTTTCATACATTTAAGTCCGACACGTTCAACCTTTTATTTTCACACTCGTCGAATTCGTCATTTGTACTACCAGCTTGAGAATAAAATACGCTAAAAGCAATTCGCCATTTGTGAAATTCACTTTGACCTTTTGAAATCTCTAACTCAATCGACGCGCCAATACGAAAATTCCACGTTACAGTCGATATTTTCTTACTGGTTAGGTCCTTTCATCGACAACGCAATACATTTTAGCTGAATCTTCAAAATAAATCGTACCGCGCCATAGACCTTTTTTTCTTTTCTTCTCCTATTTTTTTTTCTTTTTGGTTAAAAAAAAAAACCTTCACACACAACAACAACGTAGTCGAATAATCGCTGAAACTTTTTCTTCATCTTTTTACGTACGTTTCCAATTTTTTCTCAAGTTTGATTGGTTCCTTTTTCTTTTTTTCTTTTTTTTTTTACAGCATATTGTACGCTGACATAGTTGGTTTCACCGCAATATCTTCAACGTATTCGGCCTCCGAATTGGTGAAAATATTGAACGAATTATTCGCCAGATTTGATAGATTATCAGAGGTAAGTAAATACCGAAAATAAACTACATACTTTTGTACGCGTTATTTAACATAAAAAAAAAAAAAAACTCTTCATTACATTTAAATAAAGACTACGCGTTCAAAAAAAAATCCGCCTAACGCAAATTCAACGGAAAAGCGAAAAAAATATTACGAGTAACTACAAAAAATGAAAGAAAAAAAAACCGGCGTATTTTAAAAAAGTAAAATAAAATATCGTAATTGAAAAAGTTTTACTGAAACGTATTTGTTTTTTTTTTTTTTTTTTTTTTTGTTTTT
>FIZR01015761.1:30094-48780 GCA_900060175.1 Ferrisia virgata
AAAAAAAAAAATCGTAATTGAAAAAATTTTTCTGAAACGTTTTTTTTTTTTTTTTTTTTTTTTTTTCGTTTGCTGGTGTCTACTCTCGTCTCCCTTCTTCACCAACATATACCGTTGCAAACGGAACAAACACGATAAAAATTCATTTTATACACCTCTTCTTCATTTTACTTTACCTCGCAACTTCCATCTATCCGGTCGTGTTTTTCATATAATAAATTATACGAGTTTACCTGTCCATCTTTACGAAGGTACGCAGCTCATTTTCATCAACTTTTTCAATTTTATTCTCTTTCCTACATCGCACAAAGCTGCCCAAATTAAGTAGTATAATTTCTGATATCATTGTTTACACTGCGATAGGCTGAACGACGATTCGCTATTAATTATTAAAATACATACACATAAACGAACCGATCCGGCTGCGGCACACAATCCGCAAGGTAATTCGAGAGCTATTTGATTCCTTCGAAAATATAATTAGGCAACTTATACTGTACCGCGATTGTTTGTCTTATCGAATCGTATTTATCACGTACAAGGTGAAGCTTGATCTACCATGATGACGCCTCTTACGTGTATTCATAAATTAATTTTGCAACATGGAACGTTTTGAAATTTTATGGGCAAATCATCCGTAGAAGGAGCAAGTAAAGAAGAGACGAAATTCATCTTTACCTCCGAAAATCAGTAAATAATTAACCAAACCGATGGAGAAATTAACTTATGCTATTGAAGCGGCAAACAATGTTTTTCTAGCATGAAAATTGAGCATTTTTTTTCTTTTCCTCGCTTTTCTATTATTTTTAATTTAAAAAAATTATATAAAATTTTGTAATCCGTTGAAACAGATTGAAAGCTGAATGTTTCAAATGGTGAAGAAAAAATAAGATTTGAGGTCGAACTAATTACTATAAAACAATACTCTCAATTACATACTGGTAAATTACCATACCATTTTAATATCATCATCAGTAGGTCTCGGTTACTTCCGACCATACTGCACCTGAAAGAGCAAGCCATCTCTCACGATCCCATGCCTGTGAAGTAGCTCTTACCACAGAGCCCATTCGCGCTTTGATGACGTCAGACCACCTGGTCGGAGACTTTCCTCTTCCTTTTTTACTAGGGGTTTTACCAAAGATAATAGTCTTTTTCAAGATTTCTGACTTCTCTCCTGGTCACATGTCTAAAACACCCTAGGATGCGTTTCTTGCATAAAATATTTAGCCTGATTGGCTCCTGTATTTCGTTGACGATTGAAATGTTGGTTTGTTGCGCTGTCCAGCGTATCCTCAACATCCTTCACCAGATCCACATCTCAAAAGCGTCGATTCTTTTTTCATCATCTGCCTTCAAAGCTCATGTTTTCGTGGCATATAGGAAAACAGAGAAAACAAGTGACTGTACAAGTCTCTTCCTTGTCTTTCTGAAGATCTTATTATTACATGTGACATTACACAGTCTAGTTATAGCTGATTTGATGTATTGCTGAGAAGTTCAAGTTTTTTGTTGGCTATTTTCACCAGGTTGACGAGCTCCGCCATTTGCTCTTCATTCAAAGCAATCAAGGCGGTATCATTTGCATATTGCGGATTAGAGATTCTTCTTCCTCCAATAGAAATACCACCAATTCAATGTTCCAGAGCCTCGCGAATTATGTGCTCCCCATAGATGTTGAATAACTGCGGGGATAATATGTACCACTTAAAAAACCTCTGATTCTTCGCCATTAACTTTCACCACTATAGAATTGAACTCATTCAAAGACTCCACCAAATCTACTATATGAGCAGGGACTCTCATCTTTCTTAAGACTTTGAAGAGCTTCTTCCAATTCATACCAAGTCTGTGGTGTAATCTATGAAACACATCACCACAGGTATGTTGAACTCCCTGCACTTATTGATGATTTGCCGGACATTCATTATCAGTTCCCTTGTGCCTCTTCCTGGCATGAACCCAGCTTGTTCAGGTCGAATTTGCCTGCATACATACGTCTTGATCCGGTTGTTTACGGTTTGTAACATGACTTTGCTGCAATGTGAAATTAGGATGATTGATAATTAGAGCATAATCTTGCATCTACTTTCTTATGCAAGGGAATTAGTACTGCTTTACACCATTTAGTAGGCCATTTACAACTCTGCCATATGACACTGCAGAGTTGTCATACTGCTTTAATTCCATTTTCAGCAAGAGTGTGCTGCAATTCAACTTCAATACCCTTGCAATCAGGTACTTTTCGTTACTTCATCCCATTCACCACCTCCCTTACTTCATCAAGTAAGATGTTTGGCTCACCTTCACCTGTCACTTCAACTGTAGAAACCAATTGGTTTACCTATAGTGTTCCACTATCTTGGTACAACTTCTCCCATTATGTTTACCAGCTGCCCAGGACTTCTCTAGAATTCCACACAACTGTGCTGTCATCTTTCTTGATCTCGCAAGTTCTGGGTTTAAAATCTCCAGCGATCTGACATATTTTCTTATATACTGCATTGGGCTCATTGCGCCTGTATTTCATTGCAGGATTGGTTTAGGTAGGCTCCTCTGTCTCTACAACAACTCTGCTGGACTGATCTGTTCAGCAGCCTACATTCTTCATTGTTACCATGACATTTGGCTTGCCTACACTACTCTATAATTAGCAGGGTGTCCGCTGTTATCCATGGCTGCTTTTATTTCTAACATGCGTTCACTTTCCTTAATAACTGAGTCACGAGCAAGAAAAATCTCAGTTCTGATGTGATATTTATCCTAATAGCCACTTTCTTCAATTCAGCATCAGTGAGAAAAGTTTGTACTTTCTTCTTTGGTCTTTTCATGCGGATTCACAGCCGTGCCCATCAAAAAAACATTGTTTGTCTAGTTCTTTGTCGATTTCTTCTGTGTGGAAATGGTTACAAGAGTTACCATGACAATTTTCACAAGTACCATACAATTTAAGCCATGCTTATGGCATGGCAAGAGCGCGTATTTATGGAACATTAGTCGGAATTCGAAAAAACTTCATATCGGCATCTCATGATTTTCAGTAAATCTTCAGAAGCTGGGGGCATGTAAGTTATAATAATTGGAGAATAGAAGTCAGCTAAAAAAATAGTTTTAGATGGATACAGAAGCATATAGACACACATATGGCATCGAATGTTGAATTTTATACGCATTAAAACAATCGCAGGGCATGAAACACGAGCATTTGTTACATAGCTTCTATAAGGTCTCGTATTCATAGTTGCCCCTCTCCTCCTCTACTATGACACGCATCAAAAAAATGAATATGACTAAATTTATCTGAAATTTCAGATGGAATCATTTTTTCAAAATTACTACCTGTAAAGTTGAAACCCAGCTAACCAAAAGCAAAAAACAGGTTTTGGGAGGATGAAACAATGGGACCTCCAAAAAAGTGACTTCGCTGGGAAAGATGGCGGAGATTTTTGAATGTATGATTCAGTAAATCATTTCCAACACAATAAATCAAAAAATCGTTTCGAAGTAATTAGTTCAGTGTGGAGCCTTTTTTCACACCATTTCTACTCCTTTAAAAATGTGACAAAACCATCAATACTTTAAATTAATTTTCACTCATTTTTAATTATAATCAGCTTGAACTGTTTTCAAAGGGAAGGTTTGAGTATCTTTTCTATGACTTTACACTGTACCTTGAGAAGCATCTTTAAAACATAAGAGATTCTAATTGAATCGATTGAAAAGGAAAATTTTTAGTTTACAAGTGAAATGAAGAAGCTCGAAGCTGAGGAGGAAGTAAGGTAATTGACTAATTGCTTTCCTGACCTACTCCTCTTTTCATATTTATAAACGTAAGACCAGTTCTATACAAGGCTAAAATATTTAACGTTTGTTCCTTAAAAATCACGAGATTTCTGAAAAATTGTTTTACAGTGTGTCCCAACATAATAAGCTCCTCCAACTATAACGAAAACACATCCAGTAACAAGGCTTAGAAATTTAATGATTTTTAGTATAAATTTGCAAAATTGAATATTAATCCATTTGAAATACTAAAAAATCTTGTGAAAATTGGCACAAGATGGAAATCAGCGAACCACATTGAACGGATTAAAATGTTTGTGGGCCTAATTTAAGCACAATGTAGGTGTAGCTGGTTCAATAACCATGAGAAAAACAGAAATATAAATAACTTTGAGAAGAATATGACACAGTTAAAAATACTGAACGCCATTCATTAATTAAAATTTACGCTGACGACTTTAATTTTATTCAATTAGCTTGAGAAATTCGCAAAATACCGGCCCACCAAATGTTCAAGTAATGTTAGTCCCACCTCTTCTTGGAAATTGATTTTTTTTTTGCAAAAAATGTGGGTGGTTACAAAATATTATTAAGATAATAATGTTACCGGTTTGTTTACATTATTTGGAATTATGAACCCGCATGTTCTCACAAAAAATCTCAATTTTCAAAGTTGAAAGTGTACCATTACTTCAACACTCGGCATAAACTGTGAAATTACTCAGTTCAAAAGGGGGGGGGAGAAGAGGAAAATTTCAAAATCAACCACAAAAATATTTTCGATTTAAAATCATTATCACTGAATCAAGAAAAATCAAGAAAATTCTCAATCAAGTAGCAGATCTACGCACGTTCATTTGAACTGTTTTCCACTGGCCAAACCAATGGAAGATGGAGAAGCAGATACAACCCAAAACATATGTAAGATTTATCCCAAGTTGGTCTCATCATGGTCAATCGGACCAACCAACGTGGCAACACTGTCTATTAGACTGGTACTTTTATTTGCAGAAATTACGGGCTGCATGTTAAAAAAGTTGCCTATCCAGTTTTTCGAGGGACAAAATTATACTTCACTCAAATGCTAAAAATTCAAGCTGTAGATGAAATGGACCTCGTGGAGCAAATTTTTTCAAATGAAAATTGCTCTGCATAAATTTTTCCGAACATTAATGATTTAAGAACAGAAATTTGTCGGAATAATTTTCATTGTTCTTCCACATTCAAGAGACAGTGATGTGAATGAGGTTCGACCAATATAAAAATAGATATGTATCCTAATTTCAAAGGTTATGTGGGACTACGTTTAAAAATTTGTTATTAAACAGTTACCTTTGGGTAAAAAATTTGGTAGAAATGTCTGCAGTATTTCCGATTTTAAAATTAGAGGCCTATGTAATATGACCGATTGAATGTAAAAAAATTTGAAAATTTTTGTTCATAATTTCTTAAAAAGCTCTAATTTAAATTTTCTCCAACTTGTTTAGATATTCTGAAAAAAAATTATTTTGTTTAAATTTTTTCCCTTTTTTCAAAAAAAAAAAAAAATTCCATGGAAAAAGAAATTTTAACAAAAAGCTCTTTTTATTGAAATATTCATTTAATTTAAAGAAAATATAACAAAATCTAGTAAATATTTTAATAAATTGAAATTTATTTTTCAACGAAATTTTTTTTTGAAAAAAGAGGAAAAACTTTAACAAAACTATTTTTTCCAGAATATCTAAACAACTTGGGAAAATTTAATCCGTGGATTCTACAAGGAACTATTTTATTAAAGATTCACTTCTGTCTATTTTGAAGAGAAAAATAACTTTTTCAGAAATTACTCATACAAAAATTCGAAAAAAGTAGTAAATTTTCAATCACGTTTTGATGCTCTCTTTTCGTAATGTTTTACAAACCACTTCATCGCCACTTTCGATTTTCATACCACACATCCTCGTGAGCATATTATACTGTGTTTTAGCGCAAACAGAAAATTTTGTTCATTGTTGTTGTATGAATTTTGAAAAAGAACTACAACCACATATTTCGTCTCTTATAATCATTTTGGGTCGGCCAACTATCCCATTTATACGTCTCATGGACTGACGCATCTTTACTGCAAGGATGACGAGGTTAATGTGCTACACCCACAATACTGTAGACGTATTATTATGTACATAAAATAAATCATCCAGTTTATAGGTGACTTAAAACATATCTGAGAAATTTTCGAATCAGCTATTCACTCAACCCAGCAAACAGATTTCCTTTGCAAAAAAAATCGCATCGCAACAAGAGTTCAAGTTTATCTTAACCGACATTTGCTTTTCTCGAATTTCGGACTCGTTCCAAAAACTTCATGATTTATTTTATCACAATCAAACCGCAAATACGCGAACCGAAACAAGAAAAAAAAAACCTTTTACAAACTCCATAAATTACTCTAACATATTGAGCCATTTACAACACCTAATGACGCCATATCCTTCACATACAAAGCGAAAAAAATATCTACTCCCAGCGAGCCAAAAGAGAAATATTCAAGGACGTACATCGTACGGACATATACCTACCTAACCTACACTCAAAAAAGAATCCAATAGATACGTAAACAGTTCCCATGTACCTACAACTTATACAAATCAACACAACGATGGAAATTTTCTTTAGCTACACTGCAGGTAGTGAAAAAAAAAAAGAAACGAGAGGGATGATGGAAAAAAAAATGTACGAAAAGATCAGCACAAAAGTTTTAAGAGAGCTTCACCTTTATTCCCATAGCGTCGCCGTCACGCCGCTCTCACGTTACACCTATATATACACAATACATATACATATAAAATGAAAAATACGAATAAACAATGCTCCAGAGAAATATACGACTCGACTTGCCCCATTCGAGGCTCACTTTTTTCTCTCATACCGTCGACATCGTTCTATTCAAAGCTCGCACACAAGTGTCGATTATCATTTGGAACGAATTTTAAAGATTTTTATTCGTATTTTTTATTTTTATTTTTTCGCCAATCGAGAAGAACTATAAACGACAAGAGCAAAAATTTTCGTAGAATCGTAAAAAAAAAAAAAAAAAAAAAAAAACTCGAACTCGTCTTCTTATTATCACACTTAAGCGCCTTCGATGGAAAAAAAATAATAAAGGGGACAATACCCGAGTAAAATTCTTTTTTAAAAATACCTCGATAACTATTTTCCCGCATACTAATGTCACGCAAATGATCGATATCCGGAAAAAATTAGGTACCTACCTTTTTTGGTGAAAAAAAATCCTTTTTTTAAAAAAATCAATATTTACACCTCTGGGCCGTAATTTCTCTCACGAGAGAATTTTTTAATTTAGATAAGTAAATCTAATTTAACATAGGTCCTCGTTTTTTTCTTCCTTTTTTTTTCCTTTTTAGTAAACGTCATTCTTTTGCTCGTTTACTTCGCATACACATATCTTCCTTGCGCGCCTCCTCCTCCACTTCATTATTTCGCTTCGAACGTAAAAAAAAAAAAGAATAAAAATAAAATTCAAACAAAATGCCCGGAAATTTAACGCCATTTCTCAATACGCTTATCTATTCTTAACAGACTAACGGACACGGTTGAAAATTTTACTCGTGACTCGTTTCGAATTTCGCTTTTTCGAACTTCGCCGCCGCCGGTAATTCGATCATCTTTTTCGATTTCGTTTTTCTTTGAACCGTTTCCTCGTTCGTTGTTGTTGTTTATTGTTTCTTTGAATAGCATGTAAAAGTATATAGCGTATATACGATGCCTTCCGCGAAACGTCTTTTCATTATTATGCGGCACCTAATCCTTAAATAGCAAAAAGTTACCATCATCGCGTTGTAGTAGGCCTAAAATTCTACGCTGAAATTTCATCCTACTCAATCAATTAATTCGCCAACTTTTCTTGTTCCATCATCGTTAAGTATAAGTAGGTACGTGATAACTCGGTTACGAAATTTTTTCCTCTCGAAATTTCCAACCAACGAAAACCTAAACATAAACTGTAACTGTAAGTAACTTAATACGAAGACTGAAATAACCATGTTGGATGTTTACAGAGATATCATCAACTAAGGATAAAGATTTTGGGAGATTGTTACTATTGTATTAGCGGTGCACCGAGAGAACGACCGGATCACGCTATTCTCTCCGTTCATATGGGATTATCGATGGTTGACGCCATTAAGTAGGTATTCTTCGAATGGAATTTTCATTAATCTATTCATAATACACGTTTTACCCAAAGTGATAGTATCGGGATAAGGATAATGGAAAAGGATCGCGTCGTAAAAAAATATATATATATATACGAATATAATCGCGTTGAAAAACCAAGACATAATGACACCCATAAAAATAAACGAGTCGAAAAATATATACATAAGATTATTCGATTACGAAAATAATTAAATTTTTCAAACGTTAAAAATTGAATTTTACACTTGGCCAGTTCTATTATTTTCAATTCGATCGTCTCTTGCTTCGAAAATTTCATTTATGATTTTGGTTCTCGCTTCTAGTATAATCTTTCCAAAGACTCGTCGAAAGCAGAGACCGGAGACAAGAAAGGCAATATTGGAATTCCACTTGTAAAGCATGAAAATTATCTAAAATGTTGTTCTTTCGTTTTCTCGTGCAAAATTTCATGCGTAAAATTTCCAGCATCCTTCCACAAATTTATAAAACTTTATACGTCAGGCACCAAGGTATTATTATTTGTTACCATAGGAAAGTTGGCTGATACTTTGGAAAAACTTGGGAAAGAATGAAGCTAACACCTTAAATCATTTTAACATAAATCATCCACCGTTAAGAAATTTTTTTCAAGACACTGAAATTGAATTCCAACATATTTTTAAATTTTCATCACACAATTTAAAAAAAAAAAAAAACATCGCAAAGCGATACTTCCCCAGCCTGATTTTCGTGACATATTACAATCATGCGAATTGAAAAGTAATGCGGGTAAGAAAGGTTCAATGGGGCTAAAAAGTCGAAACCCATAAAAGGAACATCAAAGCTCTCTACAGACGGCTAGTTCAATTTGGAGGGGAGTTATGCGAGGAACAAACTCAAAAAAAAAAAGAAAAATGAGGAAAACTAATCAAAATCCCACTTTTTTGGGGCTGTGAGGGGGTGCAATGGGTCTGAAAAGTCGAGACCCCCAAAAGCCACATCTAGGACTCCCAGTAACTGTACATACCTCATTTCAAGTTCCTAGCTCAATTCGGAGAGGAGTTATGCAAGAAACAAACTCAAAAAAAAAAAAGAAAAAACTATTAAAACCTCCATTTTTTGGGGCTGTGAGGGGATGCAACGGAGCTAAAAAGTTGAAACCCCCAAAAGGCACATCTAGAGCCCCAACTAAATGTACATACCAAATTTCCACTTCTTAGCTCAATTTGGTGGAGATAGGGGAGGAATAGCCTTTCACCATGTCTCCCCTCCTAATTGACTTGAGAGGTTTATTTTTGAATATATTATACAACTTTTGATTCTCTATTAATTGACTTAAAAAGGGACAATTTTTGTGTTTCTGGTCCCTCAGCACTCGTTTCCTCAAATTGGGGGTAACTGAATTTTAACCCAAGGTCATTCCCACTCATATATATCTGATCTGCCGCCAAACGGAGCCTATTAATCAAATTGGAGTGATTTTGGTCAGTATCGAGAAGAGTAAATGATTTTAGTGTGTGGGGGGGGGGGGAGATAAATAAAAATTAATATCTAACATGGCCAAAATCCGTTAGATGGAGGGAGAGATAAGGAGGAATAATAAATAAAAATTAATATCTAACATGGCCAAAAATGGTTGTAACGGTGTTTTAGGACCCCAAAACGAATTTTGTTGATACCCCTCACCATCATCCATCATAAGTCATTGACAGGAAATTAGGCTAAAAATGAATTAAAATTTTCAACCCGAATTGAAAAATTGATCAGCTGTCTTTGGCTTTTACCGAGCGACTGAATTTGAAAATTTTACCATCTATTTTTTTCATCAGTTTCTAAAAATTCATATCTGGAAACAATATTTCAATGGAAAGAAAATGTACTTCACACAACTAAATCAAATTTCTGAAATCAACAATTCTCGATTAAAATTTTCATTCATCTGCGTAGTAATAAACAATTAAACGTTTGCCATTTCGTGCGTAGCCTTTTTTTCATTATGCAATCATAAAAAAGTTGAAAAAATGAACCCTCGTTCGAAAAACTTTCTCGTATAGTTCAACAATAGTGCATTTATTTGACTTTTTTTCTCCACACAATATTTTCGCACAATCCGAGTATTTTAATTTTCTCATTTTTTGAATTTCGAAATATTTACGACGCGAAGTCTTTTCCTTACAATATGGCTTCGTTGGAAATACATGTACATCGCATAAAATCGGTAATCGAAAACGAAATATTTCATGTCGATTCAAATTATTATTTCAAAAGAAAGGAAAATGAAAAAAATAAATAAATAGTCAAAATGAAAAAAAAGCAAAATACATATAAAATCAAAAAAAAAAAAAAAAAAAACAGGAGAAAAATTAAAATGGGTTT
Source organism: Ferrisia virgata (assembly GCA_900060175.1). Lineage (NCBI taxonomy): Eukaryota > Metazoa > Arthropoda > Insecta > Hemiptera > Pseudococcidae > Ferrisia > Ferrisia virgata. The sequence continues at coordinate 40,433 of FIZR01015761.1, forward strand.
TATAGGTTCAATCAATGTTTCAAAGCACGCTCATGATCTTGGTATTCGTTCAACAACTACCACACTTTTTTCGAGTAGGTATATACCTACCAGATCTACTAGCTACTTTCACGTCAATGTGCTTACGTTGATAAATTTTAACGCTGAATTCGGCGAGGTATTATTTTCGTTTATCGCGATTTCAGCATCATCCTTCTTTATATAAATAACACCCACTGTTTCCAACACCCACTTCGCATTTCATAACAAGCAGCTGGTTTTAATTACACAAAGCTCTATCTAACTAATGCGAACCTTTACAGATACGTTCAACAAACCACAAACTCACCGGTTGACATGAGAGTGGGTATCCATACAGGTGCAGTATTAGCTGGTGTACTAGGCCAACGCCAATGGCAGTTTGATGTATACTCCAAAGACGTAGAACTAGCTAATAAAATGGAAAGCAGCGGTCTTCCGGGGTAAAAAATAACTTTCATTGTAGCCTGAAAAATGTTTAAATGCTTGATTAGTTGTCTAAAAGTAAAATTGCGTATTCGTAGGCGAGTTCACATATCGGAAAAAACCTACAGTTACTTGAACGATGAATTCGAAGTGGAACCCGGATTCGGAGAGAAACGCGAAGAAGCTCTCAGATTAGCTGGAATAAAAACATTTTTTATAGTCAAAGCTTTAAAACCGGTAAATTTTTTATAATTATAGCTACTTAACTTGTATGAAAAATTACTTCATCGAATGAGTGAAAATATGGTAATAAAAAAATACAGATATAAACTTCTGACGATAAATTAGGGAAATATACAGTCGCCAAGTAGTACCGTAAAATGCTTTCATAACTCCACTTAAGTTGGCTGACGGTTGAGTGCAAAAACTGAAACCGTCTTTTTACAACTTTAGTTCCGCGATAAAAAAAAAAGAAAACTGAATATTAATTAAAGCGCGAATGAAATTTATGAAAAACTATTCGATACCTACTGCGAGTACCATTTTATTTTTTGCACGTCGATATTTTTGTAACCAAGTTCGTATCGCAATTAGCTTTTAAATCGAGCTTTTATTCAAATTTCAACGACTTCTACGTAATTAATATTCTCCAACGAATTCATTGTATACAGGGTGCTTCGCAATTGAAACAAAAACGTAAAAAAATTATAATATAAAATCTGATGCTCGGATTGACTATCTGCAATATACAATTGATTGTCATGTCCGTCCAAATCCGTTACAAAAAAAACCGACTCGACATATTTAAAAGCTACCAAATATTATTTTAAACTCGAGTAAATTTGAAATATTGAATATTTGAAACGAGAATAAAGAATTGCACAAAGTAATTCATTTTCGCTACCGTTAACTTTTTCATCTTAAAAGTAACAAAAAGGTCCATGGATTTTTTACCACACCGACTGTAGTGTACGTGTACTACGAATAATAATAAATTACATACACTCACACAAAAGTTCGAAGATGAGCATACTTGTAATTAAAGGTTAAATATCTTCGGCTTTATATTTTTACATACCTGAGTTGTAACATTACGTAGATACACGTACGAATTAGCATGACAATAATTATAAAGCCGAGATATTTCACTTTTAATTACGACTATCTCAACCGAGGATTAACTCTCCTTTTCTCTAAAAAAGCAATTATAAACGGATTACACGCTTTGGTATTTATTACGTCGAGCATTAACGTGCTTCGCATGAAATTTATAGAAATTTTTCATTAAGACGAAACTCGTCCTGGTAAATCAGACATTTTTTCCAATTTATTAAGTAGCTTTATATTAATCAAAGCACGTTGATGTTTATTTTACACGTCGACTTGAAATAATACTTACAACAACTTCGATTCTATTTCAGTTCAAAGGAGCTCAAGATGAAATTCAAAATGGAAATATCGTCGATAACAGTCGAGAGAGTTCCGTTGTAAATGTAAACGACATGCTTGAAGATTCGAAATGTCCGCCAAAGAAAAGATCTCGAGAAGATTCGGATGGTTTTAAATTAAGGCTGAAAAAAGAATTAATGAATAGAGACGGTTACAAGTAATATTGAATTTCCACACGATTTACTGTTTATTTTACTTAGTCAATACTAAAAAATTCTATAAAAAGTGAATCAACTAATGGCGAGCGTTACAAAAAAAAAGCAAAACAAACAAATCGGAGATGTTTGCATTTAAACTGTACGCTAATGAACAGCGAAAACGTTAACTAATCTAGAAATCGTTCGTCAACATTTTGTTATAAGGATAACCGATAAAAATAAATAAATTCTATTTTATATCTACATTAAATGAAATTCTATTACAGAGAATTGAGCAAGCATACTTCTCTATTTACGTTACTGTTTAAAAATTCCGCAAAGGAACGGGAATATAATTACCATAATGAAAATTTAACCAGCGTTTCGTTGATCGGATGTCCCATAGCATTATTGTTTACATCAATCGCACAAGCTATCGTATTACCGAGGTGAGCTATTATACAACCATCGTAGGAAAATGGGAACTATAAAAAATAAAAAACACCACAGCTTTATATAAAATGTATCGTCTACGCGACGATAAAGCATTTATATAATTTCGCTTTTGTACTCATAACATGTACACAGTTTTTAGAATTGGTTCATCCATAACGAAAACGATCTATGCATATCTTTAACTGTAACTGAAATGTTATAGGAATATTCTCAGTATGTGTTCATTTGGCACCGGATTCATTTTACTAATTGTTTTTGTGATACTTTCAATAGCGGAATTATTTCCCAGAGTAAGTTGGTCATTCCGCATCCGTACAGTACACAATTATACTCGATTCACGGTTCATAACATAATGTAAATCATTTCAGACTTTTCCTGAACTGGTCGTATGGTACAGCACAATAATAAATAATTCATCCGATATTAGACGAGTGATAGCTTTGATAATTGTATTTTTGTTGACGGTGGCGAGTATCGTTGATTTAGTAAGTATAAACCATACACTTCAAATTCATAGTCGTATTTGAAATATTTTCCATTAGTTTAAGCAATTTAGATTACAAACAAATACTTACAACGTATGAAATAATATTTTAAACATTTGCATTGAAAATTCACTGCTGAAATAAGATCAAATACTACGAATTTCAATTCGTTATTCAGTTCATCACGCGATCAAAAAGATTTCTCATTCTCTAGCAGTACTTTTGGTAGTAGCGCTAGTACCAAACCATAAGCAAAATGGTGGATCTGTATGTTTTTTTTTAGTAAACAGTGTTACCGATCTATTTTTCCAAACATATTAAAAAAATCTGTTTTTCTTTTATACATAAAATGAATATAAGTGCATAAAAAAATTAATGAAGGCGTTTTGATACTCCCATCTTTCGAATAGAGTGTTTAATTTCATACTTTCGATGTTTCTCTGAATTTTTTAAGATTATGAAATTTATTTACTGCAAAAATGATAAACAGTGATTAAAAATTCAGTCTTAATTGATTGGTTGTAAATTTTGATGAATTAAATAGTATACTTACCTGATACTATGTAATAGAATTTGGGTGATAATTCTAAATCTTAAAACACGTATTGCGTTATTTTTTTTACAGATTCCATGCGAAACGATCATAACATCAGATTCAACTAATCACACAGTGATTAATGACATCGATAAGATGTGTTTATATCCATCTTACTTCACCCATTTCTGCGTATTGATTCTGATAGCTGTGACATTAATCGCCCATTTATCACACATTGTAAAAGCTCTATTGTTACTAATAATAGCCGCAAGTCATTGTATTGTCAACATGTTTCTCATAAGGCAATCCATTATTAACGAACAAGTTCGTTTATTATCGTCGTATGAATCCAGGTAAATACATTTACAAGTAATCACCGTCTAGTCGAAAACGATTAAACGATATTTTTTACTTGATTTTTGTATTTTCTTAGATACAAACCGGCTACGTTTGCCTTATCGGTATTACTTCTATGTGTGAGTAATGCTTTAGCATTTTTTGGACGACATGTAAGTCACAGAAATAATTATGAACACAATTATCAGCTATGAAATACTCAATTTCATCATGTAATTCATTTATATGTAGATGGAAAAGGCATCCAGAGTATTATTCCTTTGGCGAACTGAAGTAGAAGAACAACGAGAAAAAGCTTCCGATATAGGAAGACGAAATGAAGCACTCGTGTATAATATTTTACCTAAACATGTAGCAGCTCATTTTTTGGGAGATAATCGCAAACGTCAACATGAAGAATTGTACAGTCAAAGTTACGCTGAAGTTGGCGTTTTATTTGCTTCCATGCCTAATTTCTCAGGTACTTATCTACCTGCGAGGCAATAAATTGGACACGCATTCGCTGAATATTAATTTTAATACTCACGTTTGTTTAGACTTTTACTCTGAAGAAACTGTAAATAATCAAGGGTTAGAATGTTTAAGATTTTTAAACGAAGTTATATCAGACTTTGATGCTGTAAGTAAACGATTTTCATTCACACACTTTGTAACATTACAAAACGTATCTTTATTTAAAATGTTATAATTATTAATTTTCAGCTACTAGAGTATCCTCAATTTCAAGATAATATAATTAAAATTAAGACAATCGGATCAACGTATATGGCTGCCAGTGGATTAAATCCTTCACGTATAGTTCGAGTAAGAGTCACTTTTATAATGTTATACTTTTTTAATCTGAAAATTTGTCCACGTCATTGAAAACATTCTTGTATATTTTCACAGCCGGACGATCCGATAGAAATTAGATGGGCTCATTTAGCACTTCTTGTCGAATTCGCTTTAGAACTAAAAAAAGCATTACAAAGTATTAACGAACAAAGTTTCAACCATTTCGTTTTAAAAATGGGTATTGTGATAACATTAAGAATAGCTTTTTAATTACGTAACCGCTATGCTTCGTATAATTTGATCATTAATTAACCAACTTCTCGCACGTTTGTAGGAATTAATCACGGACCAATCACGGCAGGCGTGATCGGAGCACGCAAACCACACTACGATATTTGGGGTAACTCGGTGAACGTAGCTTCGCGAATGGAAAGCACAGGAAAAGCAGGATGCATTCAGGTTAATAAATACACACACGAATGAAAAATTCATCGTATTATAAATTCATCCGGCAAATTACCTACTTCGTAGATCACGCCACCATGTACCCACAATTTTTTAGTTTTAAATTGAATCGTTGTTACTTGAAAATTATTTTACTACTTTTTAACCAAATGCAATGCTCCTTGTTACAAAAATTGGACTCCTCGTGATACAAAAGTTCATAAACCTTACCAAATTATAATATTCATGATAACCAAGAAGCTCAATTTTATTGTTAAAAGCTATGCGTTTCAGTTATTTTACTTTAGTTTATTAAAGAATATCGCAACCTAAATTAAACTAGATACATTCGTTGCGCATATTTTGCAGTATACAAATAGGTACTTACATTGATATCGATTTTCTCTTTCGTCTACAACACATTCGCACAACATTATTCCAACAATTGTTGCTTCTCGTAAAATAACCACCGTTAATTTTCAATAGGTGACCGAAGAAACTTGCAATATTCTACAACACTTCGGATATAAATTCGAACAAAGAGGTTTAGTGGCTGTGAAAGGAAAAGGCCAATTAATGACGTATTACTTGATCGGTAAAGGCTGCCCGCATCCGATACCACCACCTTTAATGGAAACTGTCAGAGAAGAGGAAGAGGAAGATGACGACGATGATCAAAACAACAACGAAACTCGAAACACCGAACAAGATGCTTTATTATCTAAAGAAGAAGAACAACAAAATAAATAAGTTGGTTTAAAAAAAAATTCCTATAATGGTTTTTCCGATGTGATTATCATGCATTTTTGAAATTTATTATTATCTATCTATCTATCCATAGATACTTTGGAAAATTCGAGTAAAATTTTCGAAACGGTTGTAATTTTGAGTATAGATATTCGAATAGGTATTCGTGCCATTAACCTATATTTTACGACAGTTTATTAATTCAGAAGGTGATTTTTATTTTGAGTACTTAAATATTTGATGTTGTAATGAAATTGAAAATCTTCCGAGAAAAATGGATAAAAAAAATCACATAATTTCTCTACGTGAAGAACTTGGTAAATTTTTTTCGTCACGAGTTGACTGAGAATGGGAACATTATTATTGTTAGTGTTATTTTTACATCATTTTGTTATTATTTTAATGTTTTTTTTTTTTTTTGTTCAAATACATTTCGAATGGTCTAATTGCAACGACCATGTTTTGGTACGTCCTTATAAATAACGTTTAGATCGTTTGAAATTCATTTAAAATCCATCAGTAATAATACTATAATTATTTTTAAAATTAAACAGCGAAATGATACAATACTTACTATGAGGTAAGATTGACTTTAAGAGGATTGAAAAAAAACTCTAGGCATTATTTTTTTTTGTATATTAATATTTTACTCAAATATTTCTCTTCCTATCGATCAAAATTAAAAGTAAGTACTTCGTACGATTAAATAAAATTCTCGCAGATAATGCTTTTCCGGGCTTCTAAACATTTATATCCGGAAAAAATATCCTAAAAATACCAAATAACAATAATAATAAAGCCTCAGATGTCAAAATTTATGAACTGGCTGTTGATCAACGTTTTAATTTTAAACAAGTTAATATTTTTCTTTGTAATAGTTTCTATTTAGATATGTTTTTGTTTTGTTTTGTTTTGTTTTTTTTCATGTATAACTTGACATTAAGTTTTTTGTTGTGATTTATACTTTACCATTACGTTCTTAATTTCTTATAACTACCCTTGTAAGTATCTTATATGTGTATTTTAAACTTCGTCATTTATAATTTACATGTACCATGTACCTAATTTCTTCTTTCTCCCAATTTTTCGTGTACCTAATTATAATTTTTTATGTGTACCTACTCTCAATAAGAATTTTTTACGTTACCATTTTGAAAAAATGCGATAGCTATGAATAGTTTAATATTTAAAAAAAAAATTGTATTTATGATGTAGTTGTAAAAAAAATTGATCATTTGTGATACTTTTACGTAACTTTGTTACAATCATTGTTTTAAATGTAGCGCATGGTTTTTTATGTTCCGTTATATGATATTGAAAAAAAAGAGAGAAAAAATAGAAAATAAGATAGAGTGAAAATAAAAAGAGAAACAAAAAAACTTTTAGACTAATTCTATCTTCATCTATTTCAGTTTTTTTTTTTTTTTTTTTTTTTTGTAATATTGACAAGATTAGAGAATTTGTATACGTATCTATGCGTTATTTAGAGTACATTTTTCTGTAATGATGAATGTTCTCAATTGAACGTTGTAACTATTAAATTAAAAAAAAAATAGCCTAAAGAATGTGTTTGTTTCTATAGAAATATAGCTATTTTGTACGTAAATTGTAAAATACTCGATAATAAAAAGTTTATTTGCTATTTTTTTTCAAGCACCATTACACCGGGTGATTTTTTAATGTACTAAATGTTTGAAATTTGTTGAGATTTGTGATTCGCGATTCTATTTTAAACTTATGGTCTTTCAAAATTTAATTGAAGGCTATAGAGTGATACGCATAGGTAAACTTTCTCCGGTGGAATTTTGAAAAGATACATTTGTGGTAGGTGCTTGGGTCTCCAACTCCACTGATTTTCGAATGTAACATTTTTTTTTGAAAAACATTTATGATTAGTTTTTGTCAATTTGCGCAATTTTTATGCTGTAATACAACATATATGGCAGGCATCTCTGAAGAAATCAGCACCTACCACCCCTCCCCAAAAATAATCTTATAAAATTTTATTTATTTTTTTTAGCCAGGATAACGGTTTGGTGCAATTTTAAAACCGTGCTTTTTGGATGTATGCTCAACGACCTCTTTATCATATATTTTTTTTCCAAATTTCAGTTCATTTGCGTCATGGTCAAAATTTGAAAAAACTTGAAGTGGGGGGGGGGGAGGTAAACAGAGCTATGCTAAAAAAATTTGAAAATGTTGAATTAATTTTCGTATTCAGTACAATTGCAATTTACAAGAGCAGAAAATCACAGCCAAGAAGCAAAACTCTTGTGGGAGTCCCTAGCAGCACCTTTAACTCCATTTTTGACCATAGGCACGTTCCTGATATTGGTGTCGTTCTCGCATAAATCGAAACCCTTCAAACACGAACATGAAATCAAATTTTCAGTTGGACCCCTGCTAGTATTGTACTCTGAAGGTAAGGTAGATCTCCTCTTTAGAATGAGATACTTGTAGGGGGTATACTGAAAATCAGTTTTCACATTTGTGTTCGGGGGGGGGGGGGGCGATTT
>FIZR01015763.1:0-15650 GCA_900060175.1 Ferrisia virgata
TTATATCTTTGAATGATTAAATTTCATTCATCAGTTCATTTTTGTCGATATCCATAGGATACAATTCGCTCAATTTTAAAACTTTTTTCTTCAGGTCTTCGTCACAACCAACATTTAAATTATATTTACACAAACAAATGAGATTTTTAGCGAACATGAAAACCTTATTTTTTGTGAATTCTGTTCTGAAATTGCCACCTCTAAAAATTTGCCGACCGGGGAATCTTTGCTCAATACCCCCTCCCTAGCTACGCCACTGATCCAAATGACTATTGATTGTTTTCAAATTTGGACTTTCATTGAATTACGTAGGTCTAGGTACACATTACTTGAGAAAAGAATAATCAGGGATCATCAGGAGACAAATTATCCGCGTATGTATTCTTCAAACAAGTTCCAAGTCTTACAAGTGTGAAATTGTGGCTAGAACTCTTAAAGCCTTAAATTCAATAATTTTGCCACTTCAACGTGAACCATTACACGTAACATGTACAATTACACACCTACTTTTGATAAAAAGAATTCAGCGTTAAAGCCTTTTTTTTCCAACTCTACAAGATTGTTGAATGAAAGGTTATCAATCGAAATTGAAAAAGTCTGGTATATCCAAGTCACACGTCACTGAAATCCTACAGACGTTAAATTAGCACAGGTTTCAACCATCAACTCCCCTACTTAGTTACCAACCTAGGTACCTCTACACCTTCCTACACACATCTTAAATGAAAAATATTATCCATTATGCACAATTAAATATTGTGGGAACTTGGCCACGTCCCGATCAGGAATAAATCCTCGTAGTTATTTATTAAATTATTTGAAAACATTTTTTTTTTTCAACGTTTCACGATTAATAAAGTCATGCCGGTATTTGTATACGATACAACACGCCGACAAGAGGGGGACGCTCGATGGTATTACAAGCTACGTAATGATTTTACTCCCGAGCAGAGATTTAAATTGGCGACTACCCTCGTATTAGGTAAGACACCTATCAACCTAATGAAACTGGTACATTGCTCGAGTGATAAATTCGTTGAAAAAAATTCTCATAACTCATTATTTCTAAAGCATCGGTCGATAGTGAGAAGACAACCCTACGCCGAGGCTAAATGAGCGTCGATAATCGCATTCGGAAGATTTAGGTACAAGAATATAGCTAACGAGACCTTCACGCTTTAGCTGCTGAAATTCCGGAACAAGGAAGACGATAAGAACCAGGTGGAATTCGGAAGTAAGAACGCCACATAGAAATAGGGAGTTGAGCAATTTGACCTGGCTATTGTTTATTTGAAAAAGGGTCCCGTGTGAAACGGGATCTCGAAGACGTCATAGCGTGAACTATTTACATCTTTGAAGCTTTTCGAATTTAGCGCGCAATAACATCGCGTACCATTCATGCCATTGCATTGTCACCTCTCGATCGAGTACTTGCGGTTTATTTTTTCCCTTTTGTTTCGTTTTGTTTGCCTCACAGTCAGTTCGGTATATGTACAGGTAATATGCAGTAGGTAGTAGGTATAGTTGGTACTTGCGAGGCTGGTACGACGACATGATTTAAAAAATTACACTAACCAAGTGTCTGTAGTGTTTTCGCACGATCGCTCAATTTTCCAATCAACAAGTTGGAAAATTAATAAATAATCCGAAACGGCGGAATTAATTACTTTGTTTATGTTTTATATCGACAGGGTTCTTGTTTGCGTCGCGTGAAATTTCGTACATTTCACTAGTTCTTTTCAAAGCTTTATAAATTGAAGCGTTTCGCTGGCCCCGGTCGCTAACCATTCTATTGACAATTATCGCACAAACTGTGGTATGTTGAAACATACGTACAGAACTTCTCGAACAATCTCAAAACTTTTACAGCTATATTTAATATATTCATGAGTTGGTGTTTGAACCGAAGTTTGGAAATGATTAAAAATTTACACCTCAATTTTCAAAATTATTTCGCGTTAAGGAAGGTACCTACGCGATTACAGAGCGTTGCAATTTTCTTTGAAATTTTTTCGTAAAAGTAAAAATGAAAGCATTGTTTTTCTGCAGATGATATCAACGTCGAGTCGGGTCGTTATCGTCGTAAGCTAAAAAAGTTTGTCTTAAAACAAAAATAAAAAAATAAAATGGAATTCAGCTTGTACGATGTCATTGCCATTTCATCAAATAACAAACCTAGTGAAAATACCAAAGTTTTTTTCTCAACGAATAACATGGGCTGGGAATAGTACAATTTTCGTCATTTTACTCACTGCAAATACTCAATTTCGATACATGAGCTTCGTAGTGGTGTAGCCTGGCCAGTTTGGGGGTTTGGACTTCTCCCCTTTGAGGCTGAAAAACTTGAAAAATTTCTACACTTATGCTAATTTCTTTTTCATAGAATTTCTGAAAATGTACTTTTAGATCGTTGAAAAAGTTCATTTTTTCAAAATTTTGTCCTCGTTTCGCTCAAACGTACCATTTAATTAATTTTTTTATAAATTTAGAACCAAAAAATGGTATACTGAAAAAGTGGAAACCCCCTCCTTTGTACCATTCCTGCATGTTTTTCAACAATTTCCTTCCCTGAAACTGCAATTTCTTTTACTAATAATAATTTCATCCCAAATCAAGATACAGGCAAAAGGTTGGTAAGAAGGATGTAACCAATCGATTTACGATTAAAAAAATAATTACTGACTTTGAAAGGAATGCTTTTTGCGCACCGTTTGCTAATGTAGCATTCCCTGTGGTGATGATGCTCCTTTCAAATTTATTTTACACCTTTTCGATCACCTCTAAAGAAAAATATGTAATAATATTTTTTACTAGAAAATTGATCAGCTACATTTTTTGACTAGATTTTTTTTCTGTATCCGCAATAGGAACGAAGTTATTTGTAAAAAAAAAGAAGTGTTCAAGGGCATAAATGTGGATAAAGGGGAAATGCTTCACTCCAAATTTTTTAGCATACTGTTTAAAGGATGATACATCACAATCTTGTAAAAAAATATTTAGCAATAAATTAATTTTTCATAATTTTGGAAGTGTTTGAAACTTTGGAAAAGATCAAAATTTTCTTCGTCATAAGGGTGTATTTTGCAATCTTATCGATCACATAAAAAGTTCGTTTTAATGATGAAATTTCCAGCTCCAATAATGATATTGTGTTTAAAACTAATTCCAATTGAAAAAAAATAGATAGTCGGCGGTCATTTCAGACCATTTTTCAACTACTTAATGTACTCGAAAGAAATGTCTTTGAAATGTTTGAATCACAATTTACAAGCAAGGAGATTATCTTTAACTGTACTATAAAATGCAAATTTTAATCTCTTCTAAATAGCATGGAGCGCCGCGTCGTAATTATATTTATATATGTATTTGAAAAAATTTGCGCGGTGCTTTATTCAAATCTGATTTCATTTTCGATAAAATTAGCCATTTCCGTATTTCTCATATGCATTGTAAGTACTCATAAGTACCAGCTGTACGTTGGTAGTTTACCCATCTTTTTCGATTTTGCATAATTTTACGAAGGAAATCAATTCATTAATAGCCACTTATCAAGAACTGCCCATTCAAGAATATATTCGCTTATCAAACGAAATACGTATTTAAATATGTGACGTTTCTTTGGCGCTATGGGCTGGTTGAATACTAAATACTTTATATTTTTATATCCATTATAAAATTTTGAATATTTACAGTGCCATGGCAAAATTATAGGAGGAGGGGGCTCAAAAATACAAACTTGGCTGTTTCATTAGGTGCATATGCCCAAGCGGAGCGAGAGCAAAAATTTGAAAAAAGAAAAAAAAAGAAATAAAAAACTGGATATTTTCCATTTTTGACGGATTTGACATTGTATTGTTTCTAAAAAAAAAAAAAAATACTATTCCAAAATTCATATCTAAAATTAATAAGAACAGAACAGAATTTACATAATTGCAGCTGAACTGCTAAAATTTTGAATGTAACCTCCTCCGATGGAAAAATTTCAAGAGGAGGACCTTATAATTCGAATTGCTGCTTTACTCCATCTTTGATTGCCTAAATAAAAAACGCGGAATAAAATAGTGAGTGATCCGAAATATGAGGACAAAACTTCAACTCGAAATTTTTTTCATAAAAAGTATACCATCGAAGAATATTGTAGCCAAATTTTTAACCATTTAAATGCATTTTTTGTTTTTTTTTTTTAAATGCATTTTAACTGGATGGAATTTTTTTTTCAAATTCGTCAAAATTTGGAAATTTAAGTAAGTGGAAATTTGGAAAGGGAAGAAAGGTTTCTTGGTTTGAAAATGTATTAATTTCGAATAATAATGTATGAAGTATGAACACAATAGTTCTTTTCTACTATGGTTCAAGAAAGGATCACTTTTCATGTATCAAAATTTCCTACAGTGGTACGCAGATGGGAACCCATCTCGCTCAAATGCTATAAGCAATAATTTTCCATTTCATCAACTTCTAAATGAAGGACTATCATTCACAATTTGGCTGAATCTTATTGGTTTACTTAATATGTTTCAAAAGAGTCATTTATGTTCATTCAATTACCAGACTACGGAGGCTAAAGGATTTGATAATGAAGACAGTGCTTATTTTAAGGCGCAGTTCTACACAGTTATCGCAGTTCCAAAATTTTTTAAACAATTCAGGAAAGAAGTTATAACAACCCTAAATTCTAGAAAAATGTGCCATCCATTTTGATTTTTTCTTGCTTTTCAAGAATTCAATGAACAACGCCAACTTCTCAGACATGGTGTTTCACGAAACATACCAATACCTAACCTAGTCATTTACAATGACTTGGCCATAGATGTGGGGTGGGGGGGTGTTTAACCCTCTCTTGAGGCCAAAAACATGAAAATTTTTTACATTTATGCTAATTTTCTTTTTTAAAACTCTTGAAGATGCTCTTTTTAAACCCATTTTTTCCTATTTTCGCTCTCGCTTCGCTGAGGCATACCATTTTATTCATTTTTGTAAATTCAGCCCCCCGTCCCTCCCAAGAAATAGTACCTCCTCTGAATCATTCCTGACTATGCCACTGACCAATGATGAATTTTACTTTTTTTTGTCCTGAATCAATGATGGTTCCATATATTACTTTTTGTCAAGAGAAGCATCGTTTCCTGGTATCTTAAACCAAATTTTGACCACTGTGTGTGTAATAAATAGCGCCAAAAAATTGAACAATCAGTTACAAAACAATGTCAGACTATCATGGGGAGGGGGGGATATTTTTCAAAATTGAAAAACATATAACACAAGCAGAGAGAGGGCGAAAATTTTGCAAAATTTCAATGTTAAAGGTAGGAAAATTGATTATTTTAACATAAAGTAATTTGCCATTAGTTGATAAATTTGTCTTTGGAGTTGAGTTGTGAGATAATCATGTGATCGATGAAAAACATCAATGGTATTTCGGATAGGCCATTCAATTTAGAGTAGAACACCGCCATTGTTAAGCCCAGCCATGATTTGATCATTTTTTCTATTCACTTTACTGAGCAAAAGCTAAAAATTTCCATATAATTCAAAAAAGTGCTGAAAATCGATAAAATTTTCAAAAAAAAATATCCATTTGAAAATTGGCCATCTGATTCAAACCAGAATATTATATCAACTTGCATCCACTCTTGTAGTTATTAGAAATTCTCAATCATTATCAAATTTTTTTTTAATATTTGCTGTAGTTGATGGTATTTACTCCTTTAAAGAGACGTTTGGGATAGAAAATATTTCTAAAGCAATCAATATTGGTATTTAGATCAATGAAACGCCGTTTTGAATACTTTTTGTGTTCAAAACTGCTGGACCATTAACTACTAGCAAGTAGCCTAAGGTTGATTTGGAATTATTTCGAGAGACATGTGATTCAAGTGTGTGATCACATGGGCGGCGTTTATTGTATTGCTCTCAAGCTCGAGCAACACCTGGAAGATTCCAAAAAAATACAAATTTTGTTCAAATTTAATGAAATTATTGAAATTAACGAGTAATTGTATTTTCGTCAGACCTCAACGCTTTTACCCGAATTGGTTAAATTAATTAAACTTGTTTTAACTATACCAGTATCTACTTGTACGTGTGAACGCTCCTTTTCTGCATTGAGGAAATTGAAAACGTATTTACGTTCAACGTTATGTGCCCTTAGATTAAATAATTCGGCTATTCTGCACGTACATAAAGATATTGCAGATCGACTTAATTTTAAGAAATTAATTGATAATTTCATAAACTGCGATGATTCAAGGCGACGAACTTTTGCCCAATAATAATCTATTTTTTTTTCAATGTAGTCATTTTTTCAAGCATAGATTTTGAGCAACAAATGGGAAAATTTCAGATCGCCGCCCCTGGGGGATCAACATCATAGGGGATGGATGGGATATAAATTAGAGTATAGTATATATATTTTTTAAGAATTTTTTGATCATTACATGCGACGTAAATCAGATAAATGTAAAAAAATATTCCTCTTACCTATTAACTACTAGCGAATTACCTTATTTCCAAGCACAAAATACCAAATGTGACTGTTGTCCTCATACCGCAACCCCCTCCGCTTTTACGCCTCTGAACTAAATGTTCTTGCGTAGCTATAAATTTTCCTTAAAATAAGCACCGAATGAAAGCGAAGTATTCCTTTAAGAAAAAATACTTCATTTTTTCTCCTATAATTATTCACCAGTAGTCCAGCTTAATGTAAATAAAAAAATTAATACAGTTACTTACACCGTATCGATAATAAAAGCTAAAAAAATATATCTAGGTAATCACATTGATTAAGACATCATAATATAAGAGCCTTAAGACCAGGTTTGTTTTTTTTTTTTTTTTTTTTTCTATCAAAAGTGTTATACCATATTACGCGCGTAATATGCTCGTGAATACGAGTAAGTATAATGTATAAAGTATGAGTATACGTATCTGTAGGTATACATGATAAACAGTTTGAATTACATCGTTGGTTTGAAATAAATGACAAGACGTTATTAAAACGTAACATTTTGATTCGTCTGTAGAACATCGCACAGTTAATGGGTATGTCAAATTATAATGCTGTAGTAATCACAGGAAAACATCGCATTTGACATGCGCATTTTTAAAAACCCTTATGGCTATATAGGCGTAAAATCGAGCTAATTCGAGCTTAAGAAGCCTTTATATCTATAAAGTCGAGTATTTCATACATCGATCACCTTCTGCTGGATGAAATTTACACTATTTCAAACAAACGCTTCGACGACATTGTTTAGTAATACGTAGGTTAGGTACTGCAAGTAAGCGCGTAATACCTATGCACTCTCCGGTTTTAGAAATATATTCAGTCGATGTATGTGCATATATATATAGATATACCTACAGATACACACAGGCGTGATGATTTCCTAGACTTACGTGAACTGGATTAGAAAACACCGGTCAGTGCCTTTTTAAAAAGTTTCGTCAAGAATGTATAGGCTTCGTTTAATCGATTGTTGAATGTTGATGACACGTTGTTTTCTCTGCGCGGTTTTTTTTCCTACCTTCTGTTTCTTTAAAAGCGCGTGTTAAGGTACATCATCCGACTATAGAACGTCGTCCAGCTGCTCGTCTCTCTCGCTATAAAGGTATAGGCTTTGATCGTGAGAGGTTAAAAACCGCAGAATCCGCAATGTGACATATTTCCTTATGTGTAAACTTCGCGCGCGTGCCTGATTTGTGAACTGAGAACACCAAATACAGGTTTGGTCTTGCTACCTTTAAAACATTTCATACTATAATCGTGCTAATAATAATAAAGTTAAAAAAAAAAAAAAAAAAAAAATAAAAAAAAAAAAAAAAAAAAAACCATCGAGCACTGCTGCACCGCTCAAAGAAGTAGCCTTTAAAAAACTAGAACAATTACGTAATAAGCAATGAAAACCGTTTACTTTGTTTTGATTTTAATTTCAATATAGTTACTAATGACAACTAGAGTGATTTACTGGTGTGTACTGTGTGCACATATACATATATATATATACATATACCACGTTGTCCGTTTGAACAGTATCGATGATTTTGTAAAAGTATCGCTACCAAGAGGGTTAAATCATTCGTTGGCTAAGTTCAATGTTACCGGTTTTTTCAGACACACAACCTCGAGTGATTTTCTTCGCTCTTCGTTCCTTCGGCACGTACATGGCATTACATGTTCCATGTACCAGTCGTATAGTAAATGACCAGCGGCGAAAATTACCACGCACCCGAATAAACCTCCGGAGGCGCTCATAATGGCAAGTGTAAAGAGTATCCGATGTGTGATGTATGTTTTATGAAGTCTTTACAGTATCGTTAGTGGCCCTCAGCCTTATAGTTTCGAACGAAAAAACACCTCGTAATATACAGCATACGGGTAATATCTCAAACAGAGTCAGTTAAACTAAACTAATTAAACATTTGAAGAAAAAAAAAACCATAATGATGGATTTTTTTCCCTTCATTTTCTTCAGTACTTGCGTACCTACGTACAGTACACCTAGGTAGATTTATCAAGAAGAAATTTCTATCTATGTAGGTTTCATTATATCACCTCCAGCTCAAAATACAATATTACTCCGAGCTTCGCTCCTAACTTACGACGACACGACTATATCTGAGCTATGCAACTCTAGACCCTTTTTATAGCAAGACAGACAACCGCGAAGCTCAACTAAGTATACTACGTTGCCGAAGTATATTACGTACGCATCGTACTAGATTTAAAAATCAATAATTAC
Organism: Ferrisia virgata; assembly: GCA_900060175.1. Lineage (NCBI taxonomy): Eukaryota > Metazoa > Arthropoda > Insecta > Hemiptera > Pseudococcidae > Ferrisia > Ferrisia virgata. The sequence continues at coordinate 8,742 of FIZR01015763.1, forward strand.
TGTGCAAGATTTATGAATCTTGTTTTTGATCACCTCCAAATTATATGGTCTGTATACGAAATCTATTCACTATTGCAGTAAATGAGTTATTCGTTGGAAAAAAATTACCTCAGTCAGGCGATGAAAATTCACTTACACAGTAGAACATAATACACGTGTAGGTATACGTCTACGTTACGTACGGTACGTCTGACCACTGACCAACTCCTACCGTATAGTTCGATACATTTTAAATTTATAGCGTTTTAATGAACGTCGAAAAGAATTTTATAAGTGGTCGGCGAAATAAATAAAGCCGAAAATTTTCAATAATCTAACCGTTCGCAGTAAGCAACAGGTTTGAGTTTTTTTCTTTCTCTTTTTCCTTGTATGAAAACTTACATTATGCGGTAAAATATATCGTAAAATTCCATTTATCCGAAGAAGGGATGAATTAAAATAAATAAGATCGTAAAAATCGAATATTTTCCATCAATTTTTTATGTTTTATTTATCCACGAGACAACTAAACAACGTTTTTTTTTTTTTTTTTTTTTTTTTTTTTTTACGATTTCACAGCCTGTAATTGATCGGTGAATAATCGTAAGTAGTTTTACAACATTTAGACGTGTTAATCTCGCATTTAATGTTCGAACATTGACACTTGCTACTCATGATACGGATCGTAAAAAAAAAAAAAATGTACAACGGAGATGAAATCGACGATAATTAAAAATGAATGAAGTATAGTTACGCCTATATGGATAAAGTACTCGTACGAATGGATAATAAATACGACCATTATCTATTTATCCCATCAATCGTTACAGTACGATATGTAAGTTGATCTTAGAATGAGTTTTGTCATTTTATAACTTATTATTTTAAAATTTTTCTAGCCTCACGTATCATTGCTTAAGGTGGGATTTTGCGTTGCAAAGGTAGCATACCCAATCTCTGTCGTAGTATTTTTTAGACGAAGGAATTTTTCAATTTTTTCTCGTTTGAAAGTTGATAATCTAAAATGATCAAGCGTTATGCATAGAATAATATTAATTTGAAATTATAGAACAGTTTAATCCATTTGAAAAGATGTTCAGTGGGAAATTTCCGTTTTTAAGAAATTTCAGCCATGTCGGTTTCGATATAAGTTTCTACAAATTTTTTTCGAAAACGACTGAACAGAATTCGATGAATTTTGGATACGTTGTTGGAAAAACCAAACTATTACGATCTATCGACCTACGGAGGATGAAGGATGGATGAGGGGGGGGGGGGTAAACAACAAAATTTGTTTTGGGTTCTAGAAAATTTTTAGATCATTTTTGGCTATGCCCAGGAGTGCGGTGATCCGCCTACGTCAACCATGAGTATTCCACTCATATCAGTAGCGTAACTAAACTCGCCTTTTGTAAGTGTGTAGGAGAGGGGGGGGGTCTCGCTGGAAATTTTTCTTTATAATGAAAATATACATATCTAGAACGACGCGGACGCGAGGGAGAAAATTTTGGAAAATTCCGAACATAAGGTATCAGATAATCAATATTTAGACGTGTTTCAAAGCTATGAATGTTGAATTTTACAGCGTTTTTTTTTTTTCGTGTAAAAATTCCAGAAAAATTGCTCGTGGAAGGGTTTGAATCCCCCTGTTCGCACCGATATATACCCCAGTGCTTTTAATTTGTTCCTTTCTACGTGAATGGTGATCATCTGTGTATAAGAGCTCTTCATAATAAATGTGGGAAACATAAGAGAGTTTCAAATAACAATACATTAGTGTAACGAAGAAGACCATAAAGGGAGGGGTGCTACACTTTTTCTGAGTGGTTGAGATTTTAATTTTTTTACTGAAGAGCTTTATAGTATATAAAACACCGTTTTTTTTTAAGTTTATGGGTATTTTCAGCAGTTAAAAAGTGCATTTTCCGGTGTTTCATGAGAATATCTTGAATAAAAAAATTGTTCAAGTTTTTCGTCCTGAAGGAGGCGGATTTTTATACTCCCCTCCGACTACACCATTGATCCAAGCAGTGGTATAATAGTATACGACTTCAGCAAAGAGGAGAAAGACTCTGCTGAAACTTTTTTTTTTGAAATTTAAAAATATATATACAGGTCGAATGAAGTGAGAACAAAAATTTTGCAAAATTTCGAAAGTGGGGGTTAGAAAATTGTCAATTTGACGCATTTGTCAACTCTAAATACCACATTTGGCTGCTTTTTCCGCCTGTAAAAATAAAATTGCTTTTATACCACTGGATTGAAAGTAAATTCAAAAATATTACTTTAAAAATGAATACACCTCTTTGTTTGTTTTTTCATCTGCTTATTTCGGCTGTATCAGGTATAAATTTCAGAAACTTACCCCTCCCCATTTTCAACAACGAATTGCTTAATATACCTTAACCACACCCCTGGCCATGTCAGATATTTATCTTTATTTTTTTTTCTGAGAAATGAAAAATCATTTGCTTAGCTCGATACTGGCCAAAATCGATCAAATTTGAGAAATAATCTTTCATTAGCGGGCAATTTGATATTTTAGAGTGGGGATAACCTCCGGTCAAAATTTAGTATTCGCTGAGTGGGGGGGGGGGGGTTGGGGGGCTAAAATCCAAAAAATTTTTTTTTTTTAATCGCAAAAATTGTTTCTTTTTTTGAGCCAATTGATAGACAATTCAAAGTTGTATAATATTTCCAAAAATCACTCTTCTTGGTCAATTAGGAGAAAGACATGAGGATATTCGCCCTTTTTGATGTTGAAAACTAGTTTTTTCCCCTGTCCCTTCAAATTGAGCTAGGAAGTTTAAATTTGGTACGCAGACTTGGTAGAGGCCATAGATGTGACTTTTATGGCTTTCGACTTCTTAGACCCATTGCGTCCACCTAATACAACCTAGAAATATGGTTTATTGAGGTGGATTTTCTTATGTTTTGAGATTGTTCCTCACGTTACTTCCCTTCAAATTGAGCTAGGAAGTTGAAATTTGGTATGTATATGTAGTAAAGCCCCAAAATGTACCTTTTGGGAAGGGGTCTTGACCTTCCTGCCTTATTACATCCCCCTCAGTTTTTTAAAAATGTAATATTTTGGTCGGTTTTTCTTATTTTTTAATTTATTCCTCGCATAAGTCCCATTTGAAATTTGATACGTAGATTTAGTAGTAGACCTAGATGTGTATTTTGCGGGTTTCTAATTTTCAACTCCATTGCACTCTCCCACAACCTCGAACAAGTAGTTTTTTGTCGGTTTTTCATATTTTTTGGGTTTGTTCTCCGCACATCCTGCCCCCCCCCCCTCTAATTGGGTTAGGAAGTTGAAATTTGGTACGTAGATTTAATATAGGTCCTAGATGTGCCTTTCGGTGGTGTTGACTTTTTTAGCCTCATTGAACTACCCTCCCCCCTTCCTTACCACTGATTAGGAAAAAAGCATTGTTCACAAAAATGAGTAACTCTCAAAAGAGTTGAATCGACATAAATTACTGCTGGAAATCTCTCACAGCAAGTATTCCGAAGTACGAGTACTCAAGTAAGTAGGTACACGTGAAAAAAACCGCAACATTGATCAATTTGAGGTAATATCGAGTAAATAAATCAATGCGGTAACCTTCAGTCAAACTTTCTTGACGTATAATTTCAATTCACACTTCGACTGTTGGTAAATTTGAGCATAAAAGATGCGCACCTGTTAGCCTATTTTACAAGTTTTCGATCTTTAACCTTTTGATCCGATATTTCCGAATTCACGCAATCCTGTTTTCCATATAATCAATGATGGTACCACATCACAATATTTAATGATTTTTGTCGCATTTCCTTTATAAATACCTGATCCGTATCAAAAGGTCCGTTTATATTCCGGTTATAATTATAGTTCGCGACTTTATTCCATTTAAAAGATTTTTACCGCGCATCGGCTTTAAATTTATCGTTGTATCAGTTTCATATTTATACGTTTTATTTTCTCAAGAAATGCTTCAAATAGAAAACTGATTTCATAATAAACATACTTTGTATATCGAGTTGAAAAATAGAAGAAGAAGAAAAAAAAAACTCCAAACTGGTTTACATATAGCGTAGAATACAGGTCCTTAGCAAACATCGTCAACCGTTTCTAGTAGGCCACCCGTTGTTGTCATACGGATACGGTGTACAGTACAAGAGGACGGCACTTGTCTCAATGAAATGTATACGATGCCTTTTAAACATCACCGTGTTCGATTTTCACGTCTTCATTTTAAAAACTTTCGGTAGGGTCGACATTTCATCCAGTATCAACGTGATAATTTATTTACAATTTAAAAATTCAGAATTGAAAGAAAAAGAAACCATATTCCTCGGCAAGTGTAATTTACGTATCATTTTCATTTCGGCCTACCGCAGAATTCCACCCATTGCTGTTGTCACATTTGTACCATAAATTTTACACAATATTTACCAACTTCAAAATAAATACTCGGGACTAAATTTTATTTGAAATAATAAACATTTTAATTTATTTCTCTGCGTTGAAAAATTTTAAACAAAATATGAACATTTTAAATGAAAAAAAAAAAAAAAAATTGAAGTTAAAATTCTCGTTACTACTTGGCTATACAGATATGTACATCTACAGCAAATTGACGATAATTTTAAAAAGCTACAAATTTTCCCATTTTCCCTGCAGCAAATTCGAGAAGCTAAAGTTTTATGGAGACTTACACGTTGTACACATAAGTCGTAAAATGGATATAACAGATAAGTAGTAATGGAAAATTTTAATACATAATACTCCTATCTTGAATAAATCGTTGATACAGACAACTCTTCTACACTCCAAGCTAAAAGGTTGGTCTTGATTTGGAAACTGAAGTTCGAGTATAGTGAAACTGATTCTGAAAAATTGAAATTACCCTCACGAACCGTGTATACCTGTACCTAGCTAGCTAGAGTAGCTAGCTAGTAGCCTATAGGTACTTACATTTACTGCGAGAGCTTATTTAAACTAAAAGACTTGTAAAAAATGTTCGTAACCTTTTTTTCAAAAGTCCTGTATTTTTTTTGACAATATTGTCAGTTGAGGCAATTGTGAATTGGTCACATTAGCAAAATTCACCCGTTAATGATGCAGGTATATTGGGCTTATGATATAAAATCGACGCTAATAATACGAATAAAATGGGGTAAATCAATGTGTTATTACAGACTTTTTCCCTCGAGATCCCCTCGAGCTCAGTACTCATGAGACATCTTTGAATAAATTGTTGAAAAAATTCTATTCATTTTTTAACCCAAAGGTATCATATAGCGGAAGCTGTCAAGGAATTCTATATTTTTGCTTTGCACCGAGCAAGCTGTATCAGGCTGAGATTGGAATAAACTTTTATTTTCCAAATTTTTACCATAGCATCCTCTATGTGAAATTCTATAGAAACTTGCTGGTAATTCTGAAGCATTGGTTAATATTATATATTCGTTTGGACTTGAATTTTGAGGATATTAGTTTTCGACTAAAACGAACAGTCTTGCAGGGCTTTCGAGACAATTTAAAAATTTCCAATAGTTAGGCCAACCTATTGAATGTATGCTTAAAAGAAGCTAAGGTAAAATTTTGAAAAAGTTGTACTTTTTAAGCACTATAAATACATTTAACAAAGTTTTAGCTTAAATTTTTCATACTTGATGCAAGAAAATAGTAATTTTCAAAGAAACTATCAAATAAATATAGCATTAAAAAAAACATCAGTTTTTAAGTTCAAGTAGAAAGCAGACTCGAGATCCCAATAAACACGCTCGTGCCACTGTATTCAAAATTACTTTCGTACTTGAAAACATTAACCCATTGGACCTATTCAGCTCAAAATTAAAAACTTTGAAACACAAAGATGGAAATCAGTGAGATCAGCAGTAAAGAGGATTACAAAATTTTTTGTCCAGAGTTACTCAAAACTTCTCCGTCAGAGTTGCTGTTCACCAATTTTTGTTCAACCCATTTCACAATTCTGATTGGTCGAGATCTCAGACGTAGATTTTTTTAAAGATTTCTATCTCCTGTTTAGAGAAAGAAAAACTTCTAACCAATGAATGCCGAAAAATAAATTTTCGAACCAATGAACGTCAAAACGAAATTAATAATTGGTTTCAGGGGCATAGCCAGTGGGGTTGTGGGGAAGGGAGCTGATCCTTCCCTTGAGGCTGAAAAACTTGCAAAGTTTTTACATTTATGCTAATTCTCTTTCTTAAAACTCCTGAGAATCATAGGCGCAGTTTGGTGATTTGGTTGAGGGGAGGGGGATAAGAACCTAAGGATGATGAACCAAAAACAAAAATGGAATAAATATTTACAGTTTAGCTAGTTAAAAATCTTCGGGGGTGGGGTTGGAAGCTCAATATTGTTTGCAAATGTCCTATCAAAGCGAGGGCTAAATTTTTAGAAAAAAAATCGAATTTTCAACGGAAAAAAGATGCATGCCTCGAAATTTTAACTTCAATTTTGTAGATTTTACGGAGAAAAGATCAAGGGTTTTGGCAGAATCGTTTCCAAATGTTAATAAACATTCAATATTTTATCATTCATAAGGGACTCATTCACAAGCTACTCAAGTTCTTCTCACAAAACCTGTGCAAACTCTTAACTTCTTATCTGGATAGACGTACCTTCTACGTAAAAATTGGCCCAGTTCAATCAAGAATCGCGGTAATAGAGGCAGGGGTACCTCAAGGTAGCACCTTAGGACCACTCTTGTACCTACTTTATACCCATGACTTTCCTATATTAGATGATGTCATCACCACTTTATTTGCAGACGACGCAGGTATAATAGCTCGCGATAAATTATACCTAAAGGCAGTCACTAAATTGCAAATTGCAGTTGATAAAATTCAGGCCTGGACAAATGATTGGAAAATAAAACTCAATGAAAATAAATCAGTAAGGGTGGATTTTGA